>VUQG01010437.1:3578-20602 GCA_015106755.1 Etia nguti | reverse complement strand
TGGGGCTGCAGCCTCTGGGCACCAGCTTGGGGCTGTTTGGCACGCTCCTGTTGTTGTAGGTGCGAGTGTGGCACGTCTTTATCAGCTCCTCCAGGATGTCATTGGTCTGGGCGTCGTGCCGGAGGCTCTCCAGTACCCTGAGGATGTCGCCGTAAGAGTATCCTAACTTGAGAAAGCGCTCCACTTTGGCGTCCATGGCTGCCAGCGAATCAGAGTGGCTACTCTCCTCCTCCTGTGCGCGCTCGGGAGCGTCTGGCTGGGGAATCCTACTCTTCGCCTCCTTATTGTGGCTCATCGGCGTTTCCACGGAGACAGCCTATGTTTTGGAACAGTTGACAAGTGTCAAAAGAGGAGGAGGAGAGGAGAAGGGCGAGGGGTGGAGACAGAGAGTGTCGGTATAAACACAGGAAGCGCAGCTGCGGTCTCACAGGGGTTTTCAGACAAATTGACTGTGGTTGATAGAATCTGCTCTGTTACCACAACCTCATGACTGCAAACGCTTCACTGACGTCATGCTGGCTAAGAAAGCCCCTGTCTCTCCCTTTCTCTCTCTCTCCCTCTCTCTCTCTCTCACACACACACACACACACTAGGAGAGGAACCAAAGGGTCTGCACTGATCACAGCTCTAATTTTACCTACAGTCACACCCTGCTCTGCCAAATCATGAATGAATGGAACTGATGTGAGCGGCCTCTCCCATTCCACGCGCGTGCTGTTGCGCTCTCTGGAAAACCCCCTTGTTGCGCGTCAGGTCCAAACACAGATCACGCTGAGTGTGGAGGTGAAGAAAAAATACTGCTGAATGACTCAGCCCACTTCTTCTGTTCGTCCTCCCACAAAGCC
This sequence comes from Etia nguti, assembly GCA_015106755.1. Taxonomy (NCBI): domain Eukaryota; kingdom Metazoa; phylum Chordata; class Actinopteri; order Cichliformes; family Cichlidae; genus Etia; species Etia nguti. The sequence continues at coordinate 19,757 of VUQG01010437.1, read as the reverse complement.
AGAGCTATTTCGAGTAGGAGACCTTCACAATGTTCTCACACACGAAACCGCTGTGGGGAAGTGTCACTGACCCTTCAGCCCATACCAGACATCCAGACAAAACACCCCATCGCACTTTTGTGCCACGCAAGATGAGCCGATTACTGTACTGCCCTCCGTTAACGCAACATTTCAAGTATGAGGAAGAAAGAACAAAGCAAACAAAAAACAATCTAAGAAAATTGTTCGACCCATAAAAGCTATAATTATCTCACCAGAAACAACATTCCACAAATATCTTTAAAGGAGAAGCTGTTTTTATCTGACACCACCTACAGTACTGTCAGCAAGGGGCTGCAGTCTGCACAGGCCTGCTGCAGCCTGCAGCAGACCACATCCTCTGCTGATCACTTGGTAATCTGCAAGCTCCTAGCACTGTCTTCTGAAGATGCCACACTATCTCCCACAACCTCTGCGCTCAGGGCAGGCGCAAGGTCTGGACCTGACACAGAGCCACACATGACAAGACTTCACCCGCAGCTCACATTCAGCACAAACAGCAGGCAGACTTTGAGTTCACACTTACAGATTCAGCAGGTAGTGGCTCGCAGCATTAATCTCTCTCCCTCTGTGTGTGTGTGAGTGTGTGTGGGATCTGCTCTCAATGAGTGACTTACATAGACAAAACCGCTGGTCTGTGTGAAGCTGCTCTTATTACTCACTGGAGGAAGTAAAGGCTGCTGAGAAAAAAAAGGGGGGGGGAGAAAAAAACCCTCTATGACCAGTAAGGAAGAGAACATGTAAATAAGCCATCTGAACTTCCTTATGTGCAGCAGCCAGGGCTGATCTGGGATCTGGGAGTCAGAGGGATATGTTTGACCTTTCTCCTCGCTTTTTTTTTTCAGCTCTTGTGGTGAACTGGCCAAGTTAGACCGAGGCTTTAGACTGTTTCTATGAGCTGTTTGGCATTTTCTTTTTAATTCAAGTGTGTTTGAGTTGCCTTCAAACACACAATCTGTGCTGATTTCTGCTATTTGTTGTCTGTTTTGGGATTATGAGGAAGTAAGTCTAATGTCTGGCCTGGAGTTCAGTTGCATAACATGCTTGTCTGATACTGCAGGATGGTCACTGAGTGTAGAGTCAAAATTTGCCTGCTATATTTTTCATGTTGTGGCAACAACAATGGTAGTATGTGTTAATAGTTGCGTTTGAAGTAACATGGTTGTCTTATGTGGGCAACAGCCTAAAAAAGAGAGAAAGAAAACTAATGTGGAGTTTGTGAGTCAGTCCTGTGAAGCAACTGCTGGTGAAAAATGAAGCCAGTGTGGAAGAAACCTGCAGCTCTTCTAATGGCCACTTGAGGCTTACTTGAAAAGTGAGTCTCCTCCTATAAATTCCCAAGTTAAAATGCCCAACTTCAGCTCTGAAAAACACATGCTTACAGCCTGTTACGGAAACCGTTCGGGTCTCACTCAATAGTCCCCCACTTTATAACAACTGTACTGCAACTAAAAAAACATAAACCATTATGTTGGCAATGTGCTCCAATGACAGGGTTAAGGTTGAAATACATGTTTGCCAAATATCCAGCATACAGTAGGCTAGGTGACTTTAGCAATGCCAGCTGCCTCAAACAGAATGCTAACAGAACTCTTACTGCCTGTCTGAAGGAGCTGAGCTACTAGAGTAGCTGCACTAGTCCTCATCTTCCATGGGTACTTGTCTCTCTGCCCTAAGAGATAATGATGGGGTACTGTTGTCACCTCACCGGGCAAGTGGGCAGGCAAGCAGGCGGCATATGCACGCAAGTTTGCACGCACGATAACTCGAGAATGAGGCGATGTAGGTGTAACTCAATGGTCAACTTTACTAAAAATCTTGAACATAATAACTCAAGAAGGAAGCAATGTAGGATTTTCAAACTGATACAATATGCGCATGTGCGAGGAGGCTGGGGGCTAGCACTGGTGGCCACCGGTATTTTTGCTGATCTTTTGGCCATGCTTGGTCTTCTGTAGGATCTAAGGATAGACTAGAACACCCACAGCCGTATGCTTCGCCCGTCACTCTTGGAAAACTTGTAATCTTGGTGCATATGCGGCTGTGTTTCCCATGGTACTGAAAAAAAACCCAAACAAACAAAAACAAGTATCATCATTTTTTCAATATTATGAATTCCAAACAAAAAAAAAACAACAAAAAAACGTTTCACTGATTTAGAAGCGTGTAAGTCTGCTAACCTGTTTGTGGCGTAGTACTGAGCAGACAAATCAAATATACGCAAGTGGCATTCCACTTTGTCAACATGAAACCCAAGGGGAGAAAATATTGCCCAATTATGATGCTGACAAAACCACAAGGTGACATCCAATCTGACCTGAGTGACACACTTTAATCTTCACAGCATCAAAACAACAATGAGAGTGACATCTGATCCTTCCACGGAGAATCTGTGTGCGGCGCTGCCTGTCAAATAAACAAAGAGGACTTTTATTCAGAGATACTGCCGTCTTCAATCAGCCACACGAGTGATCAGAAACCTGGGTCTAAACACACAGATGAGCTTTAAAGAAGCTGTACTTTTTCCATGAAATGAAAATGAGTGTCATTCACGCATGGATTGATGAAACTGTGGCATGTTTATAATACAATTATTTCTTCATTCTTTCTTTTTTTTTAAAGTAGGTAACCTGACACCACAGCTGACATAGCAGGATATAGTTCACCTGAATTGTTTCTAGTTCTAAGACATGCTGTGGTCAAAGTGCACACACTGTGGTGTGCTCACACAAAGCCTCTGCGTACAGTCTGCTTTTCTATCTTTACATAAAAACAGATATGTTTTCAAAGATAAGCAACAGAACGATGACTTCACGATGATGTGATAATGACAACATTAAAAGTAGGGCAGGGAAAATCAAGAACAATATCAATACAGAAGAATAATTCAGGCAATGAGGAAAAGGAAAAGTCACAGTCACAATGAAACAGCATTAATGCCACCCATGGTTTTTTTGGTTTTGTTTTTTTCGTGTGCATTATCTAACCAGGATGTTGGACATGGAAAAAAAAAGAAAAGAAAAAAGACGAGGAAATAATAAAATATTAATGTGGACTAATGTGTGTGTGTAGGAGTGAGTGAGAGATCAGAATGGAGGGGCAAGTCTACAACTGCTGACTGGAATTTCTTACTCATACTTGAGTACATGATGAAAATGAAAATTACAAGACAATCACAGTTTTAGGTCAGGAAAGTTCATGGAAAAGCTGACATGAAAGAAAAGTCCTTGTAATGGAAATGTTGCACGACACACCGCTGCCAGAAAATCTGCATTAATGAGAATACATTCATGCTGGGAGCTCATGATTTGGGCACACACACAAATAACACTGAATAATCCATAACGATGGTGCTCATTAAACATGTTAGGAAAGTAAACAGTCATTTCTTGAAGATTATGTGCTAGAAAGAAAACAATATAATAAGGCTCTGACAGAGCTTGTAGGTTAGGTACCTGGTTAGGTGAGGATGGAGTTGACCATCCAATGCATTTTGTTTTCCTCAAAACAAACTCTTATCAGTTTCTACTTTTTAGATTAGATTTCAAACTTTCCTTTTTGACAGCTGATCCTGAAGTATTCCTTAGTTATACCGCAATACGCTCAGTCCGCTAGCAGGCTTCCCATGATACCCTGAACATTTCTCTTCCACTCTTTTCACTCCTCGTGTTTTTATAACTTTTGTCTTCTTCCTGCAGTAGTTATAATATAAGTTATAATGCTGAGCTCTCACTGAGCCTGGTTCTGCCAGAGGGTGTTTTTCCCCCGTTAAAAGGGAGTTTTTCCTTCCCACCGTTACCAAGTGCTGCTCAAAGGGGGTCGTCTGATTGTTGGGGTTTCAGTCAAACGTTGTAGGGTCTTTACCTTACAATATTAAGCAATTTAAGGTGGTGTTGTAAATTTGTGCTATATAAAAACAGAATTGAACTCAACTGAATTGATAGTGGGGATTTTTTTAGACAGCTGGAATCTCCAGAAATGAACAAGAAGCAATGGGAAGAGACAATGACCATACTTTAAGTTGGTCATTTGTTTGGTTACATGACCTGTGATCACCCTTAAACACAATGCGCTACACCTTTCTTCAAACTCTGGCTTCATCTTGACCCGTGAGTCAAACTTCATTTCATCATTTCATGACTGTATATTTTCTGTCACAGGTTTCCTTCCCACATAACATTAAATAACTAATGCATAATTAAGTACCTCAAAGATTTTTTGGCATGGCTAAAAAGTTTTTATGTGTCCTGGTAGTCCAGTATGTTGCCACAGAGTCACCCAGTGGTTACTGTGCTTTTCTGTCAAAGAAAACTCGGAAAAGCCAAAATCACAAACACAAGACGAAAAACAGAAAATAGTGTGCCAATGGGTGCGTTAAGCACGGATGTGTTTCCTGTGAACAACTGAGTAATTTTAAAGGTATGTTAGAACACTTTCCCAAAGAGTTAGCTGTCATTCAACTTATTCAGCTATTATGGTTTTAAAAAGTAAAGCCTAAAGCATGCCTCACTTCTATTTTTAGCATTCCGTTCATAGTGTCACACCCACACACTCCACTGCAAAAAACTTTACCAGCACAACCAGCAGAACACCTGAGGCTGTGCTACATCAGCACTGACAGCAGGGCAAAGAAAATTCATTAGAGAAAGTCATTAAGTACTATATTTATGTATACATCTATATCTGAGGTCCATTATAATGTACTGCACACACACACACACACACACACAGATGAGATGAGACAGGTGAGGGGTCACTGATGTCACTGAAAACCCAATCCCACTTATCAATCACACAATAAAGCCCACCTGTTTGGCTCAAATAGGTAATTTATTCAAATGAATCCAATGTTGTTTTTAATCAGCTTAAAACCAGTAATTGAAATGCTAAACTGATCAACAGAGTGTTTATTTAGGTCATACACAAAGGGAAGTGAAGGGTTACTTTCCTATAGACAACCAGATGTTCTTTTACAACCAGAAGAGTTGCCTTAGAGTTACCCATTAGAAAATAATAGAGGGTTGAACCACTCCTGCACTGGCTTCACATTTCAGATCCTGAGGATATTTCAGTCTTTTATTTACAGTCTATAGGACTGTCAGAGGAAGCCAGAGCAGCTGGAGAGAACCCGGGCAGGCACAGGAAGAGCATACCACCTCTACCAAGGCCTCAGCCAGTCAGCGCATGCTAGCTATTGCGCCACCTTGTTGGCTGCATAATGAGCATTTAAACTTGGCTTAATTAAGTTGACTTTAGTCAGTATTTTGAGTTACATGTGAATGCACTCAAAATCCTAACTACAGTTTGATACAGGTCCTTCCTCCCTGCAGCTGTCAGACTGTACAATCAGAACTGCTCCCAACAAACATAGAGGTTTACATCAGCGCTGTAACTATTTTATCAACCGATTCACACTACAACCTGGGTTTTCCCTCTTATCTGTATTTCAGTTTATTTAATTTAATAACTGTACAGTACTCTGTTTCTGGTAACCATTTTCCTTTATGTAAATATGTAAAAAAATTGTGTATGTTTCTGTTCTGTGTACTGTTTGTATATGTGTCTTTCTTGCTGCTGTTACACCCAAATTTCCCCTTGTGGGACAATTAAAGGATTATTCTATTCTATTCTATTCTATTCTAACAGCATTTTTACTAAATACTGACCACTTAAGCATCCCACAGTAAAGAGGTCAAAAGTCTATAAAAAGCAAGATATGCTAGAACACAAGTATGGAACAGCTTTTCCCCCTAGATAAATCACCAGCACTCAATGAGCATGTACATTTATTTCTGAAATAACGTATGATGCTTTTGGTTCCCTAAAATGACATCTGAGTTTCCCCCTGTGTAGTTACACTGTATAAAATGAGGAACAAATACAGGTAACAGTGATGGATGACTTCTTCTGTGAGCAAGACTTTCCTAAAAGGGCTTGTTCTGTTTTATAGCTGCCTTGTGACCACCCTTAGTTAGCTCTGTTTCCAAGAGATGCCTGATTAATTCCTTGAAAGACACGTGGTTGAATGTGAATGAGGGTGGCAGTGCAAACAAGGACACAGATTTGATTATTTATTACTGTTTCTAATTTGCAATCTTAATTACTTCTTATGTGAATACAATTTATTATGATAGTAATTGTAGGTCTGTCATCTAGGGTTATTAATGTAAATGAAATAAGATATCAAAATATGCTTGTGCAGGGTTGAAAGGAAATTGCAGAAATATAAAAAGTGTACCATAAGAAGTTAATTAATCATAAGTGTAATTGTTTCATCAAGCAAAAAGGCTAATTCCATTAAATTATAATATATATTATGAATCGCTCTGTAAATCGCTACCTTATTGTGGCAGAGGGGTTTGTGTGTCTCAGGGATCCCGGGGGCTATGTTGTCGGGGGGGCTTTTAGGGTCACCCATGGCAAACTGGTCCAGACAAAGAGCGATTCAAATGAACCCTATGAGTAGAACATCGAGGGAACAGTTCAGCCCGGAATAGGGTTACTGGGGTCCCCGCCCTGAAGCCAGGCCCTAGGAGGGTGCCCAAGGGCAAGCGTCTGGTGGCCGAGCCTTAGTCCATTGGACCCATTCGGGCACAGGCTGAAAAAGGAACACGGGCCCAACCTCCTGTAGGCCCACCACCCACAATAGGCACTGTAGGGGTTGGGTGCATTGTGTGTCAGGCGGTGGCCAGGAGCAGAGGCCCTGGCGGATCGATCCCCGACTGCTGAAGCTAGCAAATGGGGTGAGGCCATCGACAGGAGCCAGTTGAGGTGGTTCAGGAATCTGCAAGGATGCCTCCTGGGGTGCCGCCTGGTTGAGGCATGTCCCACTGGGAGGAGGCCACGTGGCAGACCCGGGACATGCTGGAGGTATTATGTCTCTCTGCTGCCTACCTGAATGAGTGTGACTTGAGTTTGTTTTAGAATTTAGATTTTATGTTATTTATACCTATTTATTGTTGCAATTTATTACTGCCTTTTTACTGCTCTTTTTAAACTAATTCTTTTTTAAACTGTATTGTTTATTGCACTGTAACAGTATTTCATTTCAGCCTGGGTAACACCATACAAAATGACAATAAACTTCTTGAGTCTTGAGTCTCTTGGCTGGCCTGGGAACACCTTGGTGTTCCCCCGGAGAAGCTAGAGGAGGTGGCTGGGTAGAAGGAAGTCTGGACTTCTCTGCTTAGGCTGCTGCCTCCGTGACCCGGCCCCAGACATTTACAGTACTATATTATAATTTTACCTTTACTTTAACAAGAGATGGGGCATATAGGTATAATACCTGAAAAATGAATTTGATCCATTTTGGAAAAAGGCTGTAACAAGTGGAGCAAGTGCTGGGAATTCTTTCTGGATGGATGCATATTTTTAATTGGCATTTTTGTAGGCCAAGCTGAGGAATAACCAAAAATAATGTAACAATTGACTTTCTACAGGGAGTAAACAAGTAAAAAAAATCCCTAAAATAATTATTTTTTATGAGTAAGAACACCAGTACTGAAGACAAGAAAAACTCATATCTTCTAGAACCTTCTAAAAGAGGACAGGACCTCTTAGCAGTGTAATGGTCTTATCAGATCCACCTACTGCATAATATAATTTCTTGAGGCGACATATGAAGCCACTGAGAATGTGTAGGAGGAGCAGCTTCCTTTCACTGTACTTGCATTGCCTTTAGCTGCATTTAGCTGTGCATCTGCAACCCGAAACAGGGCTTGAAATAGTTTCAAATACTAAGTACCCTTCAGTTTCCATCCCTTCTGTGTGAAATCAAACCATCCTCTCAGAGCTGCAGACATGCAGACAGTTAAAGTAAAACCCACAGTTTGACTTGTTTATTACTGTAATGACCAATTACAGCAATAACCTGAAATAATCACCTTTTCAGTTTCATACTTTACTTGAGCTCAGTTTTTAATCTAATTCAAAATGAATGGCGACATACACATACAACAGTTAACCAAACAAATTTGGACTAACAGGACTGAATGACAGCTTCTCATTCAACAGTCACAGCAGTTCATTTTTCACAGTTCTGGATCTTTTTTAAAGACGCTGTTAACATGTGTAATAGAGCTAAACATCAGGCTCAAGCCACAGGTGAAAATCTTAGGGTTTGAACACTGTCATCAATCACTTCAGCGATATTTCTGCAGTAGCTGTGTTTAATTCAGTCGCACACCCATCCCCGTCAGGGTGTGCAGCATTATTGCTGTGATGTTTACAGAAGGATAAAGGTGATAAGGGGGTGAGTACACAGCGTAGGCAGCTGGGGAAGTCTCTACCAGTGGTTCCACTTGGGGGTGTGAAGTGGTGCAACCCTTTTTTTCCACTCTCTTCTTTCAGTTCCTACGGGTTCACCCTTTTGTTCCATTACTGCTCACCGCACATCTCCTCACCACCTACAAATCAACATGTGTATTCGGGGAATTCAAAACATTGTGTGGTAACTCTTTCTTAAGAGTTACATGTCTTGATCAAGGGATTACTAATGTTGTGTTTGTGGTTAGCTTTACTTAGAATAGTCATTTCTCAGTAATTCTAGAGAAGTATAATACCCCACGAAGACATATTAAGGATAATCCACATCCCGCATAAGACTTTAAATACTTTTGTTGACTAATTACTCATTTTTTTTAATTATTACTTCTGGATCTGATGGTGATCTGATAAAGAAAGACCACTAAGAAACACAATTAACTCACCAACTTTCATTTTAACATAAGACACATTCTTGTGTTCCAATTGACACTGTATGGCCACGTTTATAAAATCTGTGCTTCAGATTTCTGTAATATTTCAAAAACACACAAGGGTTTACTTTGAGAACTGCTGTTCTGGCATAGCTGAATCATTTTTGTGTTCATGTTTTTCATGTCATACTTTAATTGCACTCTGTAATTACGATTAATTATACTTATCACTTTTTTTATAGGTGAATCCAAACTTTGCCTCAGCTGGATTCCTGTAATATTCTCACGATCAAGTTATGGCTTGCAGCTCCATCACAACAATCGGATCAGTCAATGTCATATGAGAAACTACTTTTTACCTGTAATTTAATCACACCTGAAACCTTATGGGTAGAACAAAGGACAAGGGGTTTAATTGCCTGCCTATCAACTTTGAATTACTGTCAGAGTTGGGTTTTTTTGTTTTTTTTTATTCTCAAGTGATACTTGGAAACATGACACGAGAAGACAAGCCTAGCAGCAGAGATACTCAGAATACATTTATCTATCCAGGGTCTTAACCTCTTACTCATGCAGCCACACAAATACAAAACTATGATAAGTCTGGTTCAGCCCACCCTCTGGATAGTACAGCTTGTTTTCAGTCTGATTATGGTTAGTCTGTGTAGGTGATGACAGGTGGTTCTCCAACTGCCTCGTATTAGCAAAGGTTGCCTTTTTCTGGTTATTTAGTCTCCATCTCTAAGATAAGCAAATCCCAATTCTTTTGGATTTTGTGCAGCAGTTACTGAATGTGAACTCCGGGGCCTGTATCCACGTGTCCAAATGTGGGTACGTCCTAACTTAGCCAAAAAAATTCCAGCATAAAGTTCTCTCGCACGAGAGAAAAGTCTCTGAGCAAGAAAGGGGTTAAACCCTTACCTCAGTGAGAAGGCACAATAGCCCAATCACATGCTGATAGTTACAGTTTGTTCTCTTTACTGACCTCGCCTGTACCCTACCTCTCACACTGTTGTAGCTGGGATAGGCTCCGGCGCACCCTTGACCCTGATAAGGATAAGCGGACCCGGATGGATGGATGACTTACCATCTTATATTAACGGGGTATGGTTTAGTTTTTATTAATGATATTGACAACACTGAGATTATGTCTGTACTTCACAAGGAGCAACTCTCTTTTTGGGGAAGCTTCAAGAATATAGGCCCAAATTTGTGAGCTTATTGGAATGAACTGAATTTGAATACTGTGAGAAAAGTAATCTTTTTGAATTAAAAAAGGTAAACTTTCATATATTATATATGAATTACATCAAAAATTAAATATTTCAAACATTTTGTTTAAATTTTGCTTTTAGTAGCAATAAAATCTGAGATCTGGCATGGAACGTGGCATGGCTTTAAAAACGGCATTCAGCGCATCTGTATTTTTGGGTAATGTGTTTCTCATTTTCCGCTTGACAATATCTCATAGATTCTCTGTGGAGTTCAGGCCAGGTGAGTTGGGTGGTGAACCAAAAATTTGGTAGCAGCTTTGGGACTGTGGGCAGGTCCCTAGTCCCGCTAGATTATGTGCATCTGCACTTTTTACTTTTTGAACTCTTTCCTCTTTGAAAACAGGACCACTGAGTAACAGCGCAGTACCTTTTCTGACACTTCTGACGTTACATCTGCTTCACATCAGACATGTGACAGTTGTAGCCCTTTTCCTGAAGACACCTGCGTGTAGTTACTTGTGATGCACTGGCACCAGCCTCAGTCCACTCCTTGTAAAGTTCACCCAAGTTCTTGAATCAACTTTTAACAATCCTCTCAAAGTTGCGGTCATCCGTGTTGCTTGGGCACCTTTTCCTACCACACTTTTCCCTTTCAGTCAACTTTCCGTTAAAATCCTTTGACCTTCCGTGACTTACCCTTCTTATGGAGGGTTTCAGTGATCACCAGGTAGAAATCTTCCCCATGACAGTTAACTAGACTGAGAGCACTCAGTACTCATATTGTTTGAAGATTTTTTACTCAAAAAGTGTTGTCTCTGAGGTTTGAATCCACCATCTGGCCAGGACCTTCCTGTGTGGAGCTTGCATGTTCTCCCCGTGTCTGTGTGGGTTCTCTCTCGGTTCCTCCCACAGTCCAAAGACATGCACTTTGATGATTATCACCAATTAATTAAAGTAAAAACAAGAAAATGTTTGAAAGATTTCATGTGTAATGAATTTAGAATATATGAATGTTTACCTTTTTAAAAATGTTATTACAATAATAATTTTACTATTCTAACTTTGTGAGATGTACTAGTAGAATGCTTTATAATTTTATGGCCTACTTAAAGTCCCATTTAACAGATCATACATAAGCCAGGGTTATAGTTTTGTATTTTTTCACATTCATTTTGACTTTTGATCTTTTCTATTCAGTTTAGTTTCAGTCAGTTTCCAGAGTGGGTTTGCTTTTTTCAGTTTAGTTCTGATTGTTTGAAAATGTTTAGTTTTTTTTTATTGTGAACGCAAATGTTTTTTCACATTAATTTTAGTTTTAGGTAACTATAATAAGCTTGGCCTACATTTTTGTGCCTTTTTGCAGGAAACCCAAACACACGTAGAAGGCTGCAGCCAGGGTTAGAAGCAGGAACCTTCTTGTGGTGCAACGCTAACCACAGCAACACCATGCAGCTTTGTGTGGGGTCAAACTTTAGTCTGTGGTAGCCACCTGCCACCCGTCCACAGTTACAAACAAACCTCATGGCACATCAACAGGTCTAAATCAGCTTACAGTCATGACGTTTTTATTTCAGCATTTGCTTTTTTCCTTTCATTAGTAACCCATATCAACCTAAGACCACAATGATAAAACCTAAAATATTCCCCTCACAGGCTTTTAATTGATGGCAACTGAGTGGCATTTTGAGCTACGGTATGACCCCAGATCTATGAGGTGGGTGGAGGGAGACACCAGTGAATTCCCTCAGCACTCTGGTTACACCACCCAGCAATTTTCCATTTTGACATTTTCTAAACGTAAAAGACTGAGCAGTCAGAAAGTTGAAGGTTGGATATTAATCATCTACCACTTTTGTTCTAAATAATGTGTGGGGTTTAAGGAAAGGAAGTAAACAACACTTACTCTGTGACATCTGTCACGGCATTCAAATGAAGTGAAAGAAGTGATCAAATAAATACCTTGTTACAGTGAACTTTTAATGCACATATAAAAAACACTTCTTAGTGCCGATCTAGACAATGTGACAAAAACCTGATAATCACCCGACTAGTTCCCTAAAAGTCAAGATCAAGTGATTTTAGAGGAAGTTTAAGATGATGAATATTCAGACATTTCATGCTGATCACAGTTCAGTGGCTGTGGTCCAAATACATATATATCTCTTCGTCCTCTGTCCTCCCTCATCTGTATCTACTCCTCTCCTTGACCTTGGACCTCTTGGGAGAGCGACTGCGGCTCCTGTCCCTGTGCCCTTTATCGTGCCCTTCTTTCCCATGTTTGACCCGGGACTTGCTGTGTTTGTGGTCCCTGTCTCTGGAGCGGGATCGCGAGCGTGACCGCTGGCGGCCTCCCTTTCTGTCCCGCCTGCCCTCCTCACTGTCCTGGAAAAGAAGGAGAGGCAGAGTATGCTCAGTAAAGCAGCTTGTCTTCAAGCCCATAAAGAGAAAGCTACAAAATTTTGCTCTTCTCTCTTTTGGTTACTAGTATTTAATATGTTTTCATCAGTAGACAATTGTAAGATTTGCATGCGTATGGAACAATGATTATTAGCGTGTTGCACAAAGCAGCCTGAGGGTGGTTTGCAGCCTTAATGCTGCTAGGCTAGCAATCAGCTCATAAACTGTTTCAGTTTCAGGAGATTCTGAAGGCGTGTGTCATGCAGGAAATACATTTGCAATAACTGAAAATGACGTCCGTCAACCAAGAGTCATGTTCAACATGTAAGCCTGAGAAAAAGGATCAGTCAAAAGGAATGACACAAGACGAGACCTGACAGATAACGTACACGAACAAATTTCATGTTTCGCTTCTACAAGGTAAAAGTTGTTCCTTTCCCCTTAGATCCATTGCATCTCTGGGAAACATGTGTTTCTCGGGTACTCGGGAAAATATTTTCCAAGAATCTTATTTTGTTTTTGTTTTTCCAGGTAGGGCTGGATTTATTCATGCACGAGCTGTTTTTCTTTATCCAAAGTTCAGACATAACAGGAAAATGCAGAGGCTTCTCTCAAATAAAGTAAACATTCTTTACTGTCAGTGGACAGGAAGTCCTGCAAGGACTCGTTCTGATCCAGAAAAATCCCTTTAATATGACCTTTAAGTTAACGTTTTACATAAACTGAGGCCATTTATGACATGACTGAAAGATCCACATATTGTCTGACACTATTATACATTAGACACAAGTTCAAGAGCCAGAAAAATTGCAAGTCATGCTGTAAAAATGTATATTTACAACATGACTGATCAATGTCACATTACAGAAACAACCGTGCGTTTCTTTTCTTTTAAAAATGACCATAAATGTTTGAGTGTTAGTATTTACTGCTATACTCAAACATGAGTAGAGCAAACATGAAGTTACACAAATGCATCACATGGCAAAAGAGCCTAGAAATGAAGACTTTAGGAGAATAACTAAAGTAAATACTGACTGGGCAAATGTATAATTAACCAAAGAAACAATGAAACACATCACATGATAAGCTGGGGCTATCTTGACATCTGATACCATCTGTGAAAAACATGCTGACTATTAAATTCCATATGATGCAGCTGAACATGTGACACATACGTTTTTGTGCAGTCATTGCAGAAATGAGAACAAGCGGTTTTTAACACGATCAACAGACTGTCCACAATGTGTTGGGCTACACACTGACAGATGGTTTTAATGGAAACAAGGAAACTCCAGATATCAAAGGTCAGTGTGTAAACAATGAAGTCGATCACTTCATAACCACATTAAGCAGCCAGCCAGGTAACTCCTCGCTTGTAAACACAGATGCTGTAAAACACACTCAGGGACGGTTCTAACTGGCAGTGAGCCCATTACCTAACGAGGAAGATTGAACATTTCTGTCAAATATTTATATACGACTGTGTTGTGTATAGACCTAGATTAAATACGGCTCAGTGATGCACTGCTACTGCAGCTAGATCTAGATGACAAAGGAAATAACTCAATAAACACAGAGTATAATTATTTCAGACCCTAAATAATCCATACTGGTTCAGTCTTTTGCCAAGTGTACTGTAATGACCTTTGACATGTTATCTGAAGCTCGTACAATGAGACGTAGCTCTTGTGTTTTTTACAGTTTCTCAGAGCATTGCTTGGAAGTCCAGTCTCTGAATGTCTGGCAACTGTCTTTTCCACTTGTGAATAATCCATCTTATTGTGCATGGTGGAATTCAAATTGTTGGGAATGACCTTATAACCTTTCCCAGACTTCTCCAAAACCATTACTGATATCTTTCCTCTGTGGCGTTGTGATAACACTCACCTGAACACTTCAGTCCCACACACAACTAAAACCCCTGCTTTTATAGAGGTGCTCGAAACATCTGGTGATCAGTTAAACAAGTGCATTGGATTTTCAGGACCTGACTGCTGCTTACTCTCTTACACATCTCCTGCATTTTTATTATGTTAGCTAGATGTGACATGGGCAGCAGAGCCTGTGATTACAAGCTTCTAAACTCCTTTAGAAGACTTTTCTAAATATTGATATATTTACTGTGTATAACAGTATAGGCTGACTATTTATAAGCCATGTAGCCCACCCTTTGTTCAAGTAGAAATCAACTTACTGGAGGTACTTTGGTTGAGTGAGTGGGAGATGTGCAAGTATTTTCTTGAGCAATTACTTTCATCACTGATCTATCAGAGTGTCTGTTGTCCTTTTGAAAAATTTAGAACCCATACCGGGTTAAAGCAGTTATAGAAAATAACAAGAAATAACATGATAATAACTGTATGTTAATTACAACGATCCAGTTAGTCTCTAATGAAGGTGAAGTGTCAGCTCATGTAGAGGCAGTCATCTGCCTCTGTTTCATGGTAATATTCTTTTACTACTCCAAGTGTTATCAGCACAAGTACTGATGATAACACTTGGATCACGTACTACCTTCATCTGCTGTATGAAATTTATATTTCTATAATGATTAAACACTAAAAAATACAGCAGCTAGTATGACTAACTCTCTTAACTACTGATGGGTTAAGGTGGTTTAATCCCATAGAAAATTCAACAGGAATTTTATAGCTAAAGAAATTATGCTTTACTTTAACATGAACTGCTCTGCTACTCTTTAAAACAAAGGAAAACAAAAAAAAGAAGAAAAGAAACTATCACCAGGACATAATTTTTATCCCTTTGACTGTGTAGGACCAGGATCATTCACAGATGATGATCAAAGATGCCAAAACCAGAATTATGTAGGTTGCCACAGGAGAGCATCCTGCCCCCACCCCACAGAAAGTCAGATATTCAAAATTCAGGACTAGTGACTCACAGTTACCTCGGTTTGATTCTGAAATGAACACCTGCCTGACTGGAAGTGATACTTTGATACTAGCAAAGTATTTTTCTCAAACAGCATGAAACTTATAAGGGCATTGCACGTGGACAAACTCTGCTGTCAGTAAAGGGAACTAAAGGGAACTAAATATTAGAATAGGTTACCAGTGGCAATAAAGGAGCACTCCACATACTGTTAAAAGCTTATCTTAAACACTGGCAAACCACATCTGTGACCACTTTTAACTCCTTTGTGTCTATTCATGCTTTTTGTTTTTGTCGTATATCTCTATGGTTTTTTGTTTATTATAAAGTTTAATGCAACCTGCTCCAAGACTGCAGTTGTAAATGAGCAGTTTTTCTATGGTCTGGCATGATTACACTTTACATGTTTGGTATACCAATGTTCATTACCATGTGTTACCCTGTTAAATAAGTGGAAAAAGGAGTGTTGCCATTGTCTTCTGACCTCTGACACCAACAAGGCATTTTTACACAGAGAACTGCATATCACTGTATAAGTCTTGATGCATGCTCAGTCATCCAGGTGAGTAAATCCCAAAAGTTTGATTCTGTGATCACTGTATACTCTCTTTTTTGGAACATTCTCAGTAAACCCAAGAGACTGTTTTGTGGAAAAATCCCAGTAGATCAGCAGTTTCTGAAATATTCAGACCAGCCCATCTGCCACATTCAAAGTCACTTTAACGGTTCCCATTCTGATGCTCAGTTTGAACCTCAGTAGGTCATCTTGTTCATGACGCTGTCGTGTGATTAGAAGATAATTAAATAACACAAAGATAAATATTTGTGTTATTGGACAGTTAAAAAGCATACCTAATGAAGTGGCCGGCAAGTCTTTAGGTACATTACCAACAGAATTAAAAACATTTCTAAAAACAATTCTTACTGAACAATCAGTG
>VUQG01010431.1:15602-28531 GCA_015106755.1 Etia nguti | reverse complement strand
AGGAACAGTCCTTTTTTTTTTACTGCATTTGAGAACCATTAATCCTATATGAGTTTAAAAACCAATGCATTTATTTTCAATGCAATTTAAACTATAACAGTGACATAGATTTATTGTGGTTTTCATAAATTAGCTGTTCTCTGGGAAGGACATGCAGACATGAAAATGAGATTAAGGTTGGGATTCTATCAAATAGAACTAAAAGTTGGAGGATGGAGACGTCCATATAAAGCATCGTGTTTACCCTCTGACTAAATTGACCTCACTTGAGACCAAAAGCTGTGCCACTCTGTCCCCCTCTGTAATCTGCTCTGTTTTAAACTAATTGGAAAACCATTTTTCAAAGTATCAAATATACTGCAAAAATTAGACGTTATTTTGAAAACCAGTCCTTGCAAACGGGAGTATAAATCTGTGTAAATACTGGCATTTTTGCATTTACTGCGGGGCATCCTGTAAAAATAGATTTCCATTAAAAACAAGAGTTTAAATATAAAGTGAGTAAACAGAAAAATTCAGGTGTAGACTCCCAAGGAGCTACTCTCTAACCCAGGCACCACTTATTGTTTCTGCCTCCTCAGTTTAGTTTTTGCTGTTCAAGGAGAAAGGATTTTTTCCCCCTCCCTTTTAACAACCAGGAAAGCCACTTAGGATTTTTCGCCACTTGTCAGTTTATGTTCGCTCTCCAGGCCATGTAAAGTGGC
Source organism: Etia nguti (assembly GCA_015106755.1). Lineage (NCBI taxonomy): Eukaryota > Metazoa > Chordata > Actinopteri > Cichliformes > Cichlidae > Etia > Etia nguti. The sequence goes on along the minus strand of VUQG01010431.1, from coordinate 27,827 downwards.
TTAGGTGACCCTACTGTGATAGGGGTCTTTTTATGCTTTAAGAAATCCTCTGCCTGTAGCCTTTACCAGCCTTAAAGGCTTCACTTACTCTCAAAAATACACGTGCTTGCACATATACATTCCTCACTTATTGGGTATCAAGTCAAGCTGTTATAGGGCACAGCTGTGACCATCTTAAGCAGTAAATCTGAATTGTGTTGCTGATGCGCGCATTTGTTTTATGGCTCCTATGGGACTGTGGAGGGGTGCGATTTCTGGTCTCTGGATGGTCTGCTTCTAATCCGCCTCAAGGAGGTGTATATGCTTTTATAGGTCATGCAGTGCCGACATTGTTGCCCCGTCTGTTTAGCACGTGTAAACACTGCCCATTTGCTACATGAATCTTTCTATGCTTACACTATATATATATATATATATATATATATATATATATATATATATATATATATATATATATATATATATATATATATTGGCACAACATACAATCCAATATCCTATACAATTATCACTATTATACTTTCTCTGCAACTTCAGGCATCCATTTAAAAAATGTTCCAACATGGATTATTTTTAGAAATCTAAAAGTTGTGTGAGGTAACTTGTGCCTTCTTCCATAATATTTTCCCTTGCAGTTGCACTTTTATACACACCGCAGCCAATTAACTATGCTTTTTATTCTATTGATTACGCCTTTCATTGACTTCCCCTACTCTTTAACAGACAGAGGTCCCCAAGGCACATTTTAAACTCGCCTTCCCGACAATTTCGCTCCTCCTTCCCCTAAATTACGCAGGAAGTGCCCAGGAAGCAGGCAGGTGAGACGCCCTCCCCGTTGCTTCCTGTCTCTTACATGCTCTTTGGAAGTACATCTCCTTCTTTATCGCCGTCACATTAAATCGCTGCTGAATCAAACACTGTTGTCTTAGGGGGCCATCTTTTTTTATTTTACCATAGAATTTACAACACTAGCTTTATCCATCAGTGCAAGCAGTTCATTTTAACACGCGGTTTATTGCTTCTGCACCTGCTTACAGGGCGGCTCCAGCGCCGTCGCCAGTTCTATTTCATTATTTTCGTTTTCCAACATTTTAAACTTCTCTATCCATACAGGTGTACGTAATTCAATTGGACTTAGTTTCCGCCTGCTTACTCAAGCACCTGCTCACGCGTTAGGGAAATTAGCACCGCAGTCGTAAAACTGAATTGGCCACTCATTTGACAGTGTGATCTGTGGAGAGCTCGCGTGTGGGTGAGAGTGTGTGTACAGCCTTTACTGTACTGTGTGTGTGCATGTGTTAAGCACTCTGCAACTCCTTAACTGAGTTTCAGCACGTTAATTGAACCAAAAATGATTTGAAATTAATATGTACATTAATATGTACACTACTATTGTACACTTTTTTTCTTCTTGTATCCATATTTCAATGTACTTTCCTCTGTTTGCCTTAATTTGGCATTTTGTTCTCTTTTTTTTCACCCCTGTGGCCTTAATGCCTCAACTATTTGTATTACTGCTGGTTAGTTGTTTCAGAGACCGTTTTAAGCTCAATATTAGTCACATAATCATGCCACATATCAGCTTTCAGCAGGACTTGGGTTGTGCATAGATTATGAGCAGCTGAATATGGAGTAAACTTGATTCTTTTTCTCAAGTTGGACAAAACTATTTCTGGGATTGGGATGATTTCCAGGTGGCTTTTCTTCTCAAACGTCAGCTTTTTGCCTATTGTAGCTTTTTCTAATCTCTCTATAAAGCTGTGATGCATAAAAGAAAAGTTTAGACAAATAAAAGCAGACAGCTTCTAGTATTAAGAGAAACGAGAAAGAAATGTGCTAGAAAGGGATAGGCATTTGGAGCTTTTCTAACTGTGATAAACACTTTTAAGTTTGGATTCATGAAGTATTCATATTCAAAGTGACTCGGATCCCAGAGGTTTTCTGTTCCCCTCCCTGACTGTCTACTTCTTCTCTTATTTCCTCTTTTGTCCTATTTCTATTAGTGTCTGTCCTCTGCGCTCTCCTCCAGTTTCCCTTGATATACACGTCTTTATCCCCCGCTCAGCCTCTTCCTTCCTCTTTTCTTTTTCTTTCTTGTCTGTCTTTCGTCCCAGAGAGTAGGTGATCCTTTGCTTATAGAAAAAAAAACATCCAAGATTAGTCATGAGCATCAATAATTGTGCTGTTACATTTTCTTCCTCATGGACATTTTGGGGAAAAATGGGCGAATGATGACTTCGCACCGTGACAGGGAGGCCGGGATGGGCTTGTTTCAGACCTTTGTCAGTAAGATCAATGTTAACTTCATTTGCCCTCTCTAACAAAAAAGACCTGATGGGAATCTTGATTCTCTGACTTAAAAGAAGGGAGGGGAGAAGAAAAGGAGCAGCTTCAGCTGGAAGTGGCTTCAGATGTTGCCGTTCTGAGTCTTTTTACTGTTTGGAAAAAGTTTTGGGTGGAAATAAGATTAAGTCTTTCTTATACTAGTTCCAGGACACTGTAGTGCAGACTATAGGAAATTTACTATGCATGTGTAGTCAACTAAATTGCAGGAATTTAGTAACATAGATTAACAGCAGTGAATGAGGTCATTTTTTTAGTGCTCTCCGTGTTGCCTGTGAGTCTAAACTAATGCTGCAGTTTCACTGGGGAAAACACAGAAAAAATACAGTCCGCTCTGTTTGCGATGCAATGGGGTCAAGTTGGCATTTAAATGGAATCTAATGGTGATTATACACCAATTAACTGTTATAAATAGTTAAAAATCACAAAACTGCTGCTGTCTTTTGTACATTTGTTGCTGTGCGTAGACAGAAATTCACATATAACAGAAATTCACATAAACTTATATACAAAGTTCAGTTAGAATCTTATAGATTTAAACAGAAATTCCAAAATTCCTTCAAAGATAGCCATGTAATTGCTGCAGAATGGCAGTTTGACTGGAAAATGACCTATAGATAAAAAGATCAAAGCCAGAAAGTAATCTACCTAAATCATTTCCATGGTTTTTTTTTTTTTCTTTTGAAAGGTTTATACTGTGAAAACTATGACTTTGTCATCAATTCTCTATCCATATGTCTTGATGTATGCTTCACCATCCAGGTAAAGAAGTTCCAGAACGTTGATTTGGTTCATCTGGATGTAGCGTTTTTAGCAGGAGAAATGTTTTGTCTCCTTCAGTCTCAGCTGCTGAAACTGGCACCGTTGACTAGCACTAAGAATTTCTAGGCATATCCAGTTGGTGGAGGGTGTCTGTGTTGATGGCCTTAGGATCTCATCTTTGGTTTTTTGCAGATGATGTAGATCCGTTGCTTCATCAGGTGGTGGCGTCCCGCTCGCACTGGAGTGGTTTGTCTGAAGCAGCCAGAATGAGAATTGAGACCTCTGAGGCCGAGGTCACGATTCTCAGCGGGAAAAGGAGCGAGCGCCCACTCCAAGTCGGTAGAGTCGACAGTAGATGATTGATTTTTGCAGTGTTTTATAGATGAAAGTGAAAGCCTGGGTGAGCTTAGAGATGGGTGATTCAAATTTAAAGTGCTGGTCCAAAATAATACCAAGGTTCTTAGAAGAAGATTAGATTGTGCCAGCGAGGGGGCTAAGGTAATGATTGACCTCCTTAGAAAGGTTTTAGGGCTGAACACAAGAACATTAGTTATGCCATTAGCATATGAATACTGGTTGGTTTGTGTGGCTCTTGGAAAAATGTAAGAAGAGGTAAGGCAGCAGAATCCAAACAAACAGAACTGAGACATACAGGGATGACTGAAGGGCCACAGCCCCCCCTCCTTTGGGCCCTCTGGTGGTGGGTTAGCTAACTTGTGTTAGCAATAAGCTGTTTTGTCATTGTGCAACATCCACAAGACCTGCTTCCTGTGATAAATTTTTCAGAGCGACGAGGTCCAGCGGTGAAAGTGAATAGTTAAAGAAAACTGTTAAATTCATATGTTGTTGCAAAAGAGGCAATAGAGGTTTAAAGCTTTTCAGCAATACTGACAAAAACCTGCGCTAGTGAGTCCTTCAGGCTAAGACCACATATTGACCAGCTCTGGATCATGCCTGGATTTTTATTTCTGATCGATGTTTTGTGTTTTTTTTTAAAAAGAAAAAGGAAAAAAAGAAATCAGTTTGGAACAGTGTATTCGGTAGGTTTGGATTCATTGATCAGGGTGACTGCTGCGGGATCGGAGGAATCTTTTTTAATTCAGCTGAGCACTGGGAGTATCTGTGTGTGTATTAATGGCTTGGTTTGTCATCCTATTTGTTTTTGCCATCCTGCTGTCAGTTTTAGACTGATTTTAGGACTAGACATTAGGACATTTTTATTGTTCATATCTTCCTCCATTCCTGCTCATAGTCGGCTAATTCCGATCCTCGTGTATCATTTTTGTCACATACAGTCTCTGCATGAGACAAGAGACATGACAGACTACATATTTATCAGGCTCTTATTTACAATCTCTGATAAACTGTGCTGCTTTAGCGTCGGCTACCTGCAGGTTCCAGCGCCTCACCCAGCCTGTGAGTAAATAACGCGAGTGAAGACGCAGACACCTGCCCCGAACCGCTGCTGAGTTGATTAATAACAAATGCTCCCCCCTCCTTTCTGTCAGTGGATTTTTTTTCTTACATTTCCAGTCAGAATTGTTCTTTCTTTCCCTTCCTTTTTCTCTCTGTGTTTCCTTCTTTTCAGACACACACACACGCAGGGAGGCATTCCCACATACAAACACATAGATACACAGTAAAGTAATAAATAAAAGCCCCAGGGTATGATTACAAAAGAAGGAGGGAGGAAAAAGGGGTGTAATATGAGCCTTTCTGGGACTTATCAGCATTTTGCAGAGACACAGACACCAGAGGGACAAAAAAGCATTTGAATCCCAGCACAATGTGCAGGGCTGCATGCACTTGCTGCATATCAGAATCAACAGTATCTAATGACAAAAGAAGCTAGTCGGTGCTGAAAAGTGTCTCACCGAGCACAGTACTCTCAAGGCTTAAATGGCCATATAAAGTCCAGGGTGAAGTCACTCACACAGAAGACAGTTGGAAAGTTACAGGTATCTGCTGTGGACTTTATATGGACAAATATTAGCAAAACAAATCAAATTTATTCTGTTTTTCTAATACTGTATCACTTCCCAAGCCCATCAGAAAAACCAAAAATAGAGGGAGAGAGAGCTGAGGTGAAAATGGATTGAAAAGAGGCACATAGGAAAAAAAAAAACAAAGGAAGAGAATAACAGACAAGATGGCTAAAGCAAGGACAAGACAATGGAAAAACAAGCAAAAAGGACCAAAAAGCAATAAAAATAAAAAGAATCAAGAGGCGGAGCAGTAATTTTGCACAAAACATCCAAGACGGCCGTTTTTTTGTTCTTTCGTTTGACTTTCTCTCCTCCGTCTCAGTGGATCTTCTGTAATGGCCATTCTCAGAAAAGCAAGCAGCTGCACGGACTCTAACTCATTTTCTCCTGCTCCCAGGACACATTTTAGGGGGTAAAATGGATTGGAACTCAAGCGCAGAAAGCTTCTTTGAGACACACAACTACTTTAACACCACGTTCCCAGACTGTGGTGGTTGGAAAAACTCGGGGGACAGACAACTTCCAAATGTGGAAGAAACTCTCTCTGTTCTAGCTAAGCATAAAGACTAGGCTGATTTTTTTTTTAGCTGAGATTTATGCAAAAAGAAAAATGTGTAAAAACTTAAATCACATTAACTGCACTGAGGCCGTTTCCTTTTTGAGCGAGAACTTGACTTGTTCGACAAGCTTTAATCCAAGGTCCTTACTTTGCCATGGCTGAATATAGTCTTTTTTTTTTTTTTCCCTGGGTTGTTTTAATGGGAACAGAGCTGCCTTATACAAAGAGAGACTTTTCATATTTAACATCAATCCATCTTTTCTGAAAAATTATGGCACCATAGGTTCTGTACCTGCACCTGACTCAACTGTTTCTTTACTGGATGTTGAGCTGCATAAAGAGCTTCCCCTCCAGGTAATAAGTAGGCAGAAGTTGGGTATAAGTTCCACAGCAGGATGACTCTGGGCTCATTATTAGGCCTATTTTGGGTGGCTTCGTAAGCTTTTGCATTAAAACTAACTAACTAAAAAAAAAACCAGTTGACCTTCTTTGAGACTGCTCAAAGACTCCAGAACGCGCAATGGAAAATAAGGCTTTTGTTCTTGTTGCTTTTAAAACGTCGCCCCCTCATCAGTTGAGGGTTGAAACACCTGAAAGAGAAGTTGCATATGATTGCATAGTGGTTACCAACAGACTTCCCTCAATGCTGGAAGGAAAGAAAACCCTAATAGAAGGGTTGCTTTCTCTCTGCTGGTGTGGAAGTTGCATTTGTTTGGAGGGGGTGTTAACTTTTGACTTGAATCCTTTAATCATCTGGACTTGAGGAGAAGCTCTCCCCATCCTTTTTTTGTTTTCCTATAGGCACTGATACCAGCTGATATTTTTATTTATTTATTTATTTTTATGGTTAAAGTTTTTGGTTGTGCTTGTTTCATACTGGTTTAACTTTGACACTGCAGACCTACTCATATTCGCCATTTCCCATCTTTGTTTAACCTCCTTGTATGCCAGCGTGTCCCTTTAAATCATCAGTAATGACTGCTCAGACGTTTTATGCCTGACCTTTTATGGTTCCTCTCCTCGGGTGTTCAGGTGTTCAGCCTTTGCCTCTCATACCTCTGACATGAAGCCATCCGTGTACACTTGTTTACTCACCCTCCATCTTCAAACAGAACCATATCAAGAGATGGCCCAGAACGCACTGCTGCACTCAAGAATCAGGCAGCACTTGTATCCCACAACCTTTGTCACCCCATCTCTCAATACCATCTTCCTCTGTGACTTCTGCAGCTGTGTAATAGTTGTTATCTGAGAGGCCAGGAGGCGATACGATTAGTGTTTCTTAAGGTGCGGATTTCATACTAAGGAATAAAGACTAATCCTATGGCTTCACAGCTGTGTTTACAGTATATTATATTACAGGTTCACCTTCAGCTGATTTTTTTTCCCTCCCTCCTTTTTAACTGTTAATATTTGCGTAGTTTTCCGCCTGAACTGCTTCTAGCCTCTGGCTCTAAACTCTCTGCTCTGATAGCCTTGGACATTATGTTGCGTAACATTAAAGAATAGTGAGACCTGGCTCGTTAATGCATTTGGAGTGAATCGATATCTTGGCACACAAGTGTTTCTGTCATACCAATAACATGGCCTTTAGCCTGCAGCTTTAGAGCGCTTCAAATGTCTGAGTGAGTTCTTGACCTTTTCTTTACAGACACTATAATGTCTCGCGGTCTAAATCTTTTATTCCCCCTCCAGGCTTGTGTTATAAGAAAATATACCCTGGATGAAAGTAGTCAGTAATCCCTTCGTCTGTAGGCTTTACAAAGGGCTTTAATGCTTTTACATTAAACCAATGATGCAATTTGCAGTCATGTCAGAGCATGCTGTTTTGGTTCAATAACACACGGCATGCAGACTGTAAATAAAGATGAAACTCAATGTATACATTTCTCAAGTTATCCAGGATTTGGATTATTTTCCATAGTTTGTGTATGTGAGAAAAAAATCAATTAATATTCATCCATTATCTGCTGCTTGTCCAGGTCACGTTATATAAGCTTGTATATATTGTCATGAAATTTTGGGCCAGGAGTCTTAATCCCACAGAGCTCAAGGTGCTCAGCTTTTTCTATGACTGGTGCAAAAATGCAAGTCAATACGAACGAACCCTACCAGTTTGAATCACAGAAAAAATATAGATTTTGACACTGCCAGTTCTGTTTTGAATCTCTTTAAAAGACCGTTTATCTCTATTCCTTATTTTGTATTGGAAACTATAATAAAAACATAAGAGAAAAATGTTACTTCCCACTTATAGCTAGCACAGGCAGTAAAAAAAGAAAAGAAAAGAAAAAGAAAAACTGAATCAGCATCAGATTGTATCGGCCAGACAATCTGATGCCCGTGCCTGTGAGTGTTCGTAGAAAGTCTAACTTGATATGGAACAAGCCCTTTTTGGAAGGGTTAATAATCACTATACTGGGACTCAATTCATCTATAATCTGAAGAGAATTTTCAGTCTTGGCAAAGGCAAACTGTATCAGGCTGCTCATGTTTAAAACTGGCACATAATAAAAGCTAAATGTATTGACATTCGATAGTGGATTTGAAAGGTTTTGGATATGATAAAATCCTGAAAAACAATTTTAAGATGCAGGCAATGATTCACAGCTCTGGAAAGAGGCTAGATAGTTTTTGCATGCGATTATTATTTTTTTTCATATGTCATTTCGCTATGGTCATTAGCATGCAAAGTGCAGCTTCGTAGTGTAGTGTATATTACAACCTCATAAATTATTATTATCCCCCCCTAAGTGTGAAGACCTGTTACAGATACAGTCAGCAACAGTTGCAGGGCTCTGATTTTAAGCTAAATCTCAAGTAACATATTCAATGAATATTTATCTGTCTATCGTTGGGTGTCAGCAGGCCGGACGTCACTCTGAGCTCATCAAAAATTCCAAAGAGAAGTATTGATGTGTTAATATAGTCATGATCCGCTCAAAAGCTTAGGCTCCCATTGTTTTTAATTGAAGATGATATTTGGGGGATTTACTGGATGTGGGTGTAAGCAGGGAGATGCTCTGCTGTGTGTGAATGTGCCAGAGGATAAGGAAGTGGAGGGTTTATTGTCTGAGCATTGAAATTGAGGTTTTTTTTTTTTTTTTCTGCGTTGGGATTTCATTAAAGTGAGAGAATAGGGCTGTCAAACAGTTCTAGCAAGGTGACTGATGTCTCCTCGCTACCTCAAAGGCAAAGAAACAGAATATATAACTTTCTTCATCCTGCGTTCATAGCATACCGAAAATACTTATTGCATTTTGAATTACTGGTGTCTGAAAGTGATGATAAATTAAAGAATGATTCCTCAAAAGAGGTTTTTCTGCTTATCTATACATGTGGCATGCAAGTTGAGTTATCGAATTAAAAGTTAGGAGGTCTGTCGGTTTCTTGTCACACTAATGGAGGCCGAGCTTTGCAATTTTATCCGTTTAACTAAGCGCTTCTTTTATGATCGATATTTGCGTAAGGGTTGGGCATTTCTGTTTGTGTTTAGAAAACGATCATCAGACAGATGTTTTGGAGAAAATATCATGCAGAACTAAATGATCGCATTTCTCATCAGTTTTCATGTTGTACCATATTAATCCAGTAAAGCCACAGCGGAAACTTTTGAATGCATATTGAGTCCTATCAGCACAATTGTAATAAATAATGTTGGTTTCATTGATCTTTTTGAGGAAATACCTTTTTTGTATCAGGATATATGCAAACTAATTCACCACTAACAACATTTGGTACCCAAATATATATTTTTCTTTCCTGAGAAGTCACAGTTTTAAGATGAAAGCAGTGGTGAAGCTGATATCCTCATGACATCCGAGTTCAAAGTCGTGCCTCTGTGTTTGAAGAATCGTATGGGGAAAGGAACGTATTTCAAAGCCGCCAGCGTATAGTAATGGATCTGTATAATGCTCACACATTGTGAGGAGCCATTAGTGAATGCATTTGTGAACATTTCTTTCAGCTTGTTACCCGGATGCAATTTTCACACTTGTGACACGTTTTTAATAGTTTGCTACGTGAGTAAATTAGTGCCACTTTCGCAGCTACTGCAAAATGAAGCAATTAAAAGTAAAATGTGTGCGGCTCAAAGTTTTCTGTGAAAGATTTTCTCAGTGGAAGTTTGTGCTTTATGGACCTGTGTGACATCCACTAACTAGATCACATTGTCTACATTTTATGGTCTCTGGATCACTATAAGCGTGGACCACATCCAGTGCCACAAAACATCACGATAGTCAAACCAGCAGAACATGATCCGTACTGCCTGACCGTCTTCACCACTCCCAGTTATTTTGGAGCAGATGACAGGATTGTTGGCTGCTCAGTGAAGTCCGTTTTATCTCAGTCTAACACACTCTTCACTCTGACAGACTTTTGAGTGATTACAAAACCTACACTACATATCCAGCTGAAATAATATCTGCATTTCAGCTGCATATTATTAACTGCCTTGCTTTTAAAATGCTATACATCCCAAAGTTTGTGGCCTCATTTCAAGATTTCTACAGCAGGACATTGAAAATTTGTTTCAAAATCACGATCCACGCAAGAAACAAGTCCAAGCGGTTCCAGGTTGAACATTATCTCCAGGCAGCTCACTCAAATTGTCAATATCTCGGAGAAAAATTACTTCTGTAGGTCCTTCTTTCACTTCTGCTTTCTGCTGTTCCTCTACCTTTTACCTTACTCTTTCTAATAATACTGTAAAAGCTCTGTAATGGTTTATATTTACTTTCACCAACCCATCATTTTCTGTAGCATCCCTGCAATTTCATCACTAGCTTGTTTCTGAGGAGAGAGCTGCTGTCAGCAAGAAGTGTAAAAGTGGATGATAGTCAGTCAGTTAGGGTTTTCTTAGGGATTTGGGGGCATGAGGTACTTCTTTGGAAAAGTTTCTGTTACTCCACTAAGTTTAGAAACCTCGCTGCTCTCCACTTCTTCAGATTCCATCAGCTTCTCTGGCAAGGTCTATTGATTGGGCTGGCTCGGTGATCCACAGTAACTGAAAGGAAGGAAAACTGTTTGACTTGAGGCTCCTGTGCAAACAAACATGACTTTGGAAAGTAGGGCTCTGAATGCATAAAGAAAGAGCAGCTCCTTGAACACAAGCTTTAATCCAGTGTTTCAACAATGTTGCGTACTCAAAACAATGAGTGCCGCTGAAGCTCTGAGTCTAGAGATGTTTATCTAATAGCAAATGTAACGTTTTTATCGAAACGTTGTAAAGCAAATTACTAATTATGCGTTGTTTTCTCTTTGGGCTTGTAATTATGTTCAGAAAGTAGGCTTGGTAAGCCACGAGCAACACTGCAAGATGTGCAGGAGGCCTAACAAATAGTCTGATATTCATTCTCCCTCTAGCTAAGGTTTTCATTTCCACTTAATCTCTAGCTAAAGCTGATAAACCAGCTAGTCACCAACCCCTGTCATCTGGTGCCTGGCAGGCAGCGTTTATTGGTGACATTGAAAGCAAAGAGAGTGAGTAGCAACAATTAAGCTGCAATATGTTCCTGTGAGCTGTGGGAACTGCGGACTCTTAAGCTTTAGTTCCTGCGATGGTCATTAGATGCTACGTGTTTGTACTAGCTGCAGTGGCTAAAGAGAGAAATGATGTTGAAACTTGCTTTGGTCCTTGCCCTTTAGACCTCTGTCTGAACAGTTCTACACACATTGTGCTCAGTTTTGCATTGTGTTGCTGCAGTGACTGACCTATAAAGAATAGCCTTCAAAGCCCACCTGGAGTCACTTCAGAAACAGGTCAGCGATTTTATAGATACTATGTCCATTTCTTTTGCCTACATAAACTTGTTCTAATTTCCATTTCTGCAGGTGTACCCCCTGCCAATTTTAATCCTCTGCAGCAATTCAATGCAATTCAATTCAGGTTTATTTGTATGGTGCCAAATCACTATCACAACTGGCACGTCAAGAGGTTTTACAGAACAAGGTAAAGACCCTGCAGTATTTTAAAGAATACACAGAGAGACAGCATTATGTGGTTAGGCTTGAATTCTAACGTTGTTGCCTTTATGACCATTGGGGTGTTGCTTTTGCCCTCTATAACTTCCAAAGCTGACATAGACTGCCAGGAGTCCTTTCAAGGTTCATACGAGACCTTTTATGTGAGCTTGAAGCTGAAATTGAATATAGTTTTTAAGCCTTATTTATATCTTTTTTTTCCAACTCTGCTGTCATATTTCTCTTTATAGAAAACAAGTAGACTCTACTGGGGCTATTTTAGCACATTAACAGTTCAGGTTTACGTCCCCAACAATTCAACACCCGAGTCCAGACACTTTAATAGGGTCCTTGTGGCACTTCTCTCTCTTCTGGCATGAATCTTTCATGGTGCACCGAAACTCTCAATCCACTAGTGGTGGACGCTCAGGAGACAGTTTGGCACACGCTAAGGATCTTTCCTAATGATCCATGCTGGAGAGAGTGGTGTGGACACCTGCCAAAGAAAGAGGGATACATTTATATATATATATATATATATATATATATATTTTTTTTTTTTTTTTTTTTTTTTTTTTTTTTTTTTTTTTTATTTTTTTTTTTTCTTCTAAT
>VUQG01010431.1:4185-15582 GCA_015106755.1 Etia nguti | reverse complement strand
TTTTTTTTTTTTTTTTTTTTTTTTTGTGGTAGCTGGCCTGATGAATTTCACATCAGACAAAAATCCCGAAAGATAATTCTCCGGTTAGTATCTGAAAAGCAGATCTAAAGCTTGGAGCTTGAATTCAGGTGTCCTCATCAGTTGTAACACTTACTTACACCCAGCTGCAGGAAACAGTGGTATCTCCAATGTACCAAAGCTTGCTGACTCAATTAATGCTAATTACAAATGCTATGTGGACACATTCTAATCAGAAATCTGTTTTGGCTTTAGTGCACAGTTATTTAACATTCAGTATTTTGTAGCTTCTCTGGGAAAATAAAATACAGCTCTGACTTTCATTTAAAAAAAAAAAAAAAAAGCTTATACTCTGAAGCATCTTTTCTGCTCCGCTTGCAGTATTATCCCTCAATTTAAACAATATCTGTAATGGGGATGGTTGGCTGATGTTGATCCCAGACGTTCATTAATTCTACGCATGAATGATCTACAGCTCAGTTCTGCCTGGTTGTCCGACTCTGGCTCTTGTTTTGGGACTTGCTTGTAATTGACCAGAGTGTTGTGCTGACTCAGGGTGGCCTCACTGGCCTTCAGAGACCGAGAAGGCTGTGTCACCGCTCAGAATAAATGTGGATTTAATAGGCAGGAAATGGCTCTGCTCCAGAGCAGGTCTAATACGAGAGGTAGGAGGAAATTCGAGAGGGAAAGGTATTCAAGTTTAGGTGGGAAGTTTAAGGCAGACACAATGGGAGGAAGCTGATTCTGTGTTTTTCCTGCCAAAGGTGCAGCTGGTTTCAGGTGATGACACAGCACCTCGTTAACGCAGCAGTGACTCGAGGCTATCATGCCAGGGTGCCGGGGTGATTTATTATCCGTTTTCCAATGAAAGCATCCTCAGATTAGAGGGATGCCTCGCTTGTGGAACCAAATATAACAACTGCATTACAAAACAGGCAGGTTGGGAAAGGTGTCAAGAGCATTTTGAGGCACGCTTCATGTTTATTTATGAGATGAGGCTCTTGTCCATGTAGTCTGAAATAATCCAAGTTGTTTATCTGAGGAAGCGATAAACAAGTCAACATGATTTGTGTATTTTTTTTCCCACAGCAGGAATACACAGAGCATACAGCTATGCAGGGAGTTTGCGGTTTCACTAAAAACAGTATAGAAGCATACCACTGGCTCGTTTACTGTATAATCGACCTGTGAACATCAAAATACTGGTCCTTCTGTAACCGTTACCTGCTGTTGTTTTGCATGCATTTTTCTGCCTCTCCTATAGTTTCTTATGCTGGGTCATTGCTGGATATGCACTGTAGTACAATGGAAAAAATCTCATTACAGAGGGGGACCAGACTAGACGAAAGAACAGCATATAGAATGAACCACTTACTGCTATTTTAGATTTACTCAAATGCAACAAAAATACAAATCATGTAGCTCTATGTCTCCTTCTTTCCCTGATAAAGCTCTCTCTGTCTGTGTCACGGATGAAGCTGTGGGGAACATTAATCTGAAGGTGACCTTTATGTGAATGACAGAATGACATTACAGATTGATGAAGCCATAAATGTCTGAAAAAAGGGCTTTAGTTGCTTTGAGGACTCAATTAACCTTAAAATCAGGCTGATGAAATTTCATAATTTTATAGTATGTGGGGAAAAAACAAACAAAGATGACATGTGACACATGAATCTGAGTTAACATCTTTTTCATTAATTTTTTTTGGGGGGTGTAAGATATTTCTTAAAAGTGGTCTTTATTCCCACAGCACTGGTATAGATGGTGGTGATGTCACAGTGTGCAAGAACAGTTTCTGTCCCCGTAAATGAAGACCTGCTCTAATTAGTTGTCCAGAATAAACTACAATCCACTTATCATTGTACATCCCTCTCCTCTGGGCCATTGAATCCAAGCCCAGCTGGCAGTAACGTGTTTAGAGTGAACCACTAAGGTGATCTTCAGCTTAAATGTTACTTAATAATCGTTCTGTATCTATTTTTTGGTCATCCTTGTTTAGAAAGTACTAACAATAGAATGATAACACCCTGAAATAATTACTATGCAACCTGTTGCTTTGTTTTCTTCTCTGCTTATGTTCAGAGGTTACACTCTTTATGCTAAACGTTGATGTGCACATAATGATGCTCTAATAACTACTGCAGATACTGACTAATAAGCCTGAAGAGACATATTTTTGATTTTGGTAAACTGATCAGACATTTAGTATAAAATCATTCCAACTGCTGTGACAGGACAGCCGCTGTGTAACAAAAGATTTCACTGTTTGTGATTTGTGTCTGTGATTGTTACAAATAATTACTAAAAATAACATCATTACGTACAACTCTCCGACATGAAGTCACAACCCTTATTATGTTACCCGAAATGATTTTTTTTTAACGGTGTGTTATGAGCTCTTCTTCTAGTGGGTGAGTTACGCCTGCTTTGTGTTTGGAGATGATCTTCGTAGCTGTGATGAATCTTGTAACATCCGGTGTTTTTGAGAGGAGGACAGAAATAAAAGGCAGTCTGTCTTCTTTAGATGTTGTAAAATCCAATCGGTAAGATAAACACATGCATAAAAGCCTTCATGTTGTAGCCAGTGCAGCAGTTGGTTGCCAGTATTTGGATGCAGTGCCAAGTGAGCACAGCCTGTTCCAGTCTGACAGAGTGGACTCTAAAAAAAAAAAAAAAAAAAAAAAATTCCTTTACTTATTATTTTTCCTACTCTTGCTCAATAAGAGCAGATACACTGTGTTGATAAAAATATTGGGCCTTTTAATCTTTGTAATTAGATGTTTTCAGTCCTGTTAAATATAATGAAATGTGATATATAAATACTGTTGCCATTGCCACAGGTGTATAAAATCAGGCACCTAGCCAGGCAGCCTGCCTTTACAAACATTTGTGAAATAATGGGTCGTTGGAAGGAGCTCGCTGAATACGAGCGTGGTGCTGTAATGGGATGCCACTATTGCAGCAAATCAGTTTGTGAAGCTTTTTCCCTTCTAGATATTCCACAATCAACTGTAAGTGGTCTTATTGCAACATGGAACGATTTAGAAACCTCAGCCACAAAGCAGTACAGCACGTAAAGTTAGACAGGTTGCAGAGTGCTGTGCTCTGCTCACTGCTGCAGATTCCCAGACCTCTGCTGGCTTCAGCATCAGCACAAAAAGGGATCTTCACACCCGTAACATCTACACAACCTCTACAGAGAAAATAACAGAGTCAGTGTGATAAGAGGAGCACCTCAATTTCAGCTTTGTCTATTTTAAACTTTGTGTAATATACTGGGAATTTTATTATTTGAGCTATTTTTAAAAATATTTTGTAAATATTGCATTATTTAATTAGTGCGTTGATTTGTTACAACTTACCTTATTTTCCGCACTATAAGGCGCACTTAAAATCCTTTAATTTTCTCAAAAATCGACAGTGCGCCTTATAATCCGGTGCGCCTTACTGTCCGAGAAATACGGTACTCTCTTTAGCAACTGTGACCACATAATTACCTCTGGGATTAATAAAGTATTCTGATTCATGACATTAGTCTCCATGGTCAAGCATCTATACTACTACGTGTATGTGTGTAAGAGCCCCACAGACTTTAGTCCATATAATGTGTCCTTAACATGGTCTCAGGCACAAAGAAGCCCCGCCCACTTGCTGCTCTGTGTGCCATGAGCATCCAATCAAATGCAAATTGACTCAAAAGGAAGGAGTAAAGCACCCAAACAGCTTGTTTCAGACAGTGGTTGAACTGAGGGGTTGCAAAAAGACCCAGTTTAAGATAAATAAGGCTTACTTTGAACAGTGAATCAAATATGGAATGGGAAATGACAAATGAGTCCCTCTCTACTTCAAACCAAAGACTCTATAACATAGTGGAACATACTCATAAGTGCCTAACAGAGAAAATACAGAGCATTATGTCATCCTGTGGTTCTTATGCAACAGTAAGCAGTGGAAGCAGCAGATGGACACCATCGACTCTAAATTATGACGAGTCGTGAGGGGAAAACTGCAGATTTATATTGTTTGGGAATAACCATATGGGAACCCCCTCTTGCTGAGTAATTGAATTGTGTTTGCAGTTGCTGTGGAATGCCGTGGGTCACATTATTAAAATATATGCTCAGCCCTACCGTTCAGAGGACTTATCACTTCATCAAAACTTCAGATTCAGACCTACCCCTCTGGCACAATCTCATTATATGGTCTCTTTCATTGTAGCTGTGGTTTTGGTTTAGAAGTTGCTTTTTTCTTCTAGTTGTTCTTCTTCTTCTTTTTTCCCTCAGAGAAACCACAGCTCAGACTGTCTCTGCCAGATGCTTCCTTACTCTAAATCATCTTTTGAAGTTCTAATCATGGACCTTACTGGAAAAGTCTCATTTTTTGCAGTGATGGATATAAAATGGCCCGTAGAAGCCCTTTTGTTGACTGCCAGTTATTGTATGTCCAAATATAACAAAATAGTTTGAACTCACAAAAAGTGACCAACCAGCTGTCGGCTTTAGATCCTCAACCTCTTGCTAACAACAGCCCATTGAAATCCCTTTTCCACTTGTTCTTTCATGACTTCTCACACATGACTCACAGATTTGCATATCAGCCCCCTCTTAGTCCCGGCAGTGTGCGATTATGCACCTTCTGATACATTCTGTTTGTACATTAATATAAGCAGCAGATGTGGATTGAACAGATGCAGGAACCCCAAAGCCTGTCGTCCTTCGAGTGTACAAAAAGCCCATCTACACATTCAGCAAAATTGTTCTAAATGATATAACCAACCATTCATCTTTTGTGTGAAGCTGATACATAACTGTTCGGTTTATACGGATTGCACAGCTAATAGAGTCTGATATACACCTGGAGATGACAAATTTTTTTTGTCTTTTTGTATTTTGTAACCTTAAAAATGAAATTGTTCATTAAAATTCATGTCAACCTTTTTATGGATTTATCTCTAAATGACTCACTTCTTTTAATCTTGCCACAGCAAATGTTTAAGATCCTGTTTCATTCCATTACTTCTCCATTGTTGTGGCTTTAGATATCCTTGCTATTGCTCTGACTGATGCTGATCAGTTTGGGGTCCCTGCAGTCTAGGATTTTACTGACTTAACTCTACACTCCTGTAGTGTCAGGGAGATTTATGAGCAACTCTATAAAACCACATCTGGATATCCGCTATGTTTTTCTAGTGTGGTTTTAATCCTCTGGGCTGACATTAACTAGATTAATTTTTTTCTTTTTTAGCCAAAAAACAGGTATTGCATAAAAAAGAATTTGTAGCAGAAAGGGAAATGAATACTTCTTGGATATGATCTGGATCACATGTACCCATCTCGGCCATGTCATCAGCAATATGTCACCATGTGACCAGCTTTTGACCTATTGTCCTGGGTTATTTTAATCAATGGCCCGCTCGTGGATCACCTCTCCCAACAACGAGCCAATTAGTTCAACCAAAGAACAGTCGGAGCGCTGTCAGATCACGTCTGTGTCTTCTCTGTGTGCCCCTGGAAATGGATCATTCATCCATTTGCCCTCTTGAATAAGCAGCTTTGGGGGTAGCATGCTGGGCTGCTGCTGCAAATATTGACTGGTGCAGATTGCATTGTGATGGTGTGTCGATGTGTTGGTACACCAACAGTCGTATAGCTGTGTGACCTCGGTCTTCCCACACTGTGACCCCTGCAAAGCAATACAGCAACACAGACGTGAGCTTCAATAGCAAGTACTGGCTGCAGTTACATGCACACATAACTTGAAATTATTTTGTGACAAATGGAAATGATTTTAACACGGTCTGATGTTTTTGTATTCACCAGTGCATTTGATTTTCATCTATCTATTAAATAGTACCATTTAAGAATGAAATCCTCTATTTTAGCGTACTCTGTAGTCAATCTGTTGCTGATTAATGCTGCTATTTTACTTCTTTTGCTTTTCTTAACATTTATTTGATGATTATAAAGTCCAGCTTCCATCATGCCATTTAAAAAAATTTTTATGCTGTGGCATATCATCTGTAACATCCTTCAAATAGAAATGGAGAGGGACAAGGAGTTTTAACATTTACCATATCCTGCATTTTGTGCACTTTTTCCTATTACTTTTCTGCTTTGGCTTTCAAATCCACCACAGGAGTGAGACGGGCTGACATTATAAAAGATGGAGTAAGTTTCAAATAAAACTTGAGACATTTGCTGGTTTTCATTCTGTGAGGCAGAGCGTTCTGTCGAGACACAGCGAGGCTGGCTCTGGCTATTTTTGTTCTTTAAACATTTACTGGAGAAAATGATTACCTTCGTGAACATATTTCCAGCGTAAGATTCATTGCTTCTATTTCCCTTAATCATATTGGGTGCTTGTTTTTCCACATTCTGAGAGATTGCTGCTTCTTTCATTGTCGGTATTCATTTGTGTAAATGGGAAAAGGCGCTGTTTAAAAAATGCCGCTTTGTCAGATTTAATGCCAGTCTGAGATAAGGAGAAACAACAATGATGACCCTTTACTGATCTGCGAATGGTTTTCACTGCATAGTCATTTAATATGTGCTGCAATTAAAATGCCAAGCAACAAATTATACCGACACCGCAGCTCCAGAATAGTTACAGGGCTCATAATTCATTTGATACCAAATCTTACCACCCTGAATTTAAGACTAATTTGAGCAGTGCGGTTGTTTCTTGTGTGAAGGATAGCCGGGGCTCTGTATGCTTTGTGGTATCTATAATAAGCTTTTAGGGTGAGAGGATTTTCAGCTGGAGGCCCTGTCAGCAATAATCAGATTCATATTTATTTCCCACAGATTCATATGAGACCACCTTCAGAGAGCAGTCTTACAGCATACTGTATTGATAATAGAGATGACATCATCTCGTGGGGATTTTGTAAATCTTGACACATCTGCCCACATCTGCGCAGATACTGACCGCTTTGGGTTGTGTTTGCTGTATTGTGTGCAACAAGAAGATGAATTTAATGAACCTGTCACTGCTGAAAGCACTTTGTGCAGTTTGAGCTGTAATTACTTTTTAGTTTATTTTCAAGCATTCTGCACTGCGCATCCATTCATGCATCGTGGCATTTCTTTTACGATGGTATAAAAAAAAAACATTACATTTTTATTTGGGGTGCTTTGATGCCCAATTATGATAGCCGCTGAACCGAAGGGAAACGTTGCTTAAGCGAGAGGTCCTCTGTCACTATAAATGATCCATGTTTATTAGCAATACAGTGGTGGGAGATACAATTATATTGTGGAGCTAAAAATTTAGGATTCCCATTCATACGAGTATAGTCAGAGTTGTAGAGCCTTTGCTAGAATGTCTCTAGCGAAGAGCTCAATGTCATTGTGTGGGAGCTGGAGATCTATTGGTAATCAACAGCAAACACTGGAAGCTTTGGCAGCAGGCTCGGTCTGGGTGCTTTAGCTCACTGAACAGTTCAGCGGGAGAGAATGGAGTTCTTGCAGGAAAGAAAGACATAAATTGAAAGGCTGTGAAAAGTGGGTAAATCTTGCAACAAAGCGGCAACATTGTTGCAAGATTTACCCACTCGAGATGGTGGGAACGATTTAGTTTAGATGAACTAAATCATGATGGTGGCATTTAGTTCCATATTTTAACCAAACCAATATCCGAGTCCTTGTCCCGATGAACAAATATCTCAATAGTTGAATCAGCTATGGTGTAGATGGGGAGGACAATGGATGGAATCCCATTTTATGCGGATGTTCATCGACCGCAGAAAATGACTCATTGAACCCTGATTTTTCTTTTCTCCTTGTAACCATTAAGTCAATATTTTGTTTGTTTGTTTCTCATGAAGTCTTGCTATATTTATGTTCCTTTTTCTACATAAATTCATATTCCCCTCAGGATACTTGTAATCACTTTGTTGATCTCTGTAAAAAGTCAAGGATGTAAGAAGTGATGCTGTGATTCACATTTGATTTTTGCTCTTGTTTAATTATTAATAGGTTTCAGAAGAAAGTAGGTTAAAAGAGAATGTTTACTAAATCAGTTCTGATTTCTTTTTATTTTTCATTTCATTGCATTTATAAGTTCTTTCTCAAGCAAATACGGACAATGTAAAGATTACGCTGCCAAATTTCTATGGCCGAGTGCTCAGGTTGCACATGGATGTATTACAGCCGTGCCCCCTTAAACATTATTTAAACTGATATTTAAATCAACATTTAACATAATCTTCTGACTTTTAGGAGTTTGAAGAAGTTCAAAGTTGTTTTCTTGGAGGTTGGTCACTTCTGGAAAGCTATAATCGTTAAATGACATTTACAACAAAGAGCTATGAATATATTTGATTAGTGTGCTGCTGGTGGATAACTCCGCTTTCATCTTTTTTTTAATCCCCTACTTTCTTGTCTTGCTCCTTTTTTTTTTATTTTTATTTTTTTTATTACTGCATTTGGGAAGTTTCTTTGCAGATCACAGTTATCTGAACAGCAATATGTGCTTCTCAAAGAGGTTTACTTTTGTCTGCAGACACCAGTCAGTCTGTCATTTATAGCAGTAGCTGCTGGGAAAATGTCAACCGTAATGTTTAGCAGTGTGGTTTATGTGTTTATAATTGCATCCGTGTCCTTAATTCGGACCTGATCAATATCTATCATTCTGTTTGCCTGGAGCTATACCAATTTAATTATGACTGGGTTTGGAGGTTCGATGCTTTGCTGTCAGCCGACTGACCTGTTTGTCTGCCCTGTGTTTATTTTTGCAGATGATGAAGTTTGCCTGGGATAACTACAAGCGCTATGCCTGGGGCAAGAATGAGCTGCGGCCTTTGACGAGAAACGGGCATATTGGCAACATGTTTGGTGAGTATTTGTTGGAGCCTCAGATGGCCTGAAAGGTCGCTTGGTTTTTTTGGTATTTATTTATTTATTTATTTTTAAGACCCACTGACCTTTCTCTTGGAAGGCTTTCATGTGAAAGACAGACTAAAACTAGGAAGGGAGGGAATTTTGTGATCAGTAGAAGTACCAGCCACAAAAACGAATTTAAAATCTATAGTTTTTTGTTTGGGTGGACAATAGGAGAATAAGAAGGTTGCAAACGTATTTATTAGAAACAGACCAGGGGTCGACTGTTTCTCAGTTTGGAACGGATGGACAACTACACCAATCTTAAACTCTCACAAATTAGCACTGATTTTGAAATTCAGAGCAAGTACAATTTGACTGAAAGTTGATTTTTGGCTTTTTTAATTCCATTTTTTTGTGCTGTGCTAGGGAGAAAAAAACCCTTCATGAGAAAATGACAGTTTCCACAACACTCTTTTTTTCCACAGCAAAATTAATATGACCCAACAGATAAACAACACTGATATCCTGATAACAAGCCAATACCCATCATGATGTTCACACAGTATATTTAGAGATGTCTTTTTTTCCCGTTACCTGATTTTTTTTTCCAGTTCCGATTGTCTTTCTAAGAACTAACTGACCGTGTACACAAACAAAAATCCAATTTTCTTCGATACAAAATGTTATCTTTGTAATAAAAAAAAATTAAAAAATTTTAAACTATACAATTTCCCCTAATTACATGAATTTTCTCTCACTTTAACAACTAATATTAATCCATGCTCAGATTGGTGAAGTTGGTTTAAGTTTTTATTATAAATGTTTTGGCAAACTTTGCGTCTTCACTCACAACAAAGAGTTTCCACGCTGACTACATGTTAGCACGTGGCTTGCTGCTGTGCATGCATTCCACATGTGTGAGGCTGACCAGCTGCTTACTGACTAGGGCAGAGAATGCTGGAAACCAGCAGATTCTAGTCAATTGTTGCGTCTCTAGATATTAGTGCATCAATATTCACAAGTCCTCAAATGTACTCAGGACGTCATCAAGCACCTCATGGGGTTAAACGTGACAGACGTTAAATAAGCCATGAAGAGAAAAATAAAGTCACAAGGTCCTTTGTAATTTTGGATTTTGATAATAAGGCAGCACACATGGATAATCTAGTTAAATGAGGAAAACCAAAATACTTAAACCAGAACTGACATCCAGCTCAAAGTACAGAAATATGTGAAGCGCTATTAATCCTTTGCTTTTGACATGGGCTACGTTGTGGAACATATCTTTCCATAATTAGACGTAACTGTCCATTAACTGATTCAGAGAAAAGCAGCAGTGCAGTAGACACGACGATGGTTAATCTCAGATTGTATCCTACTTTCAGACGGTAGGCACATCTTTTAATTTTAAATTCAAAATTGTATAAAATATCTATCTTGCCTATTGTGTCGAGCTTAGAAATAGAGCTCGTTTTGCACCATTTTGCTTCGTTGGCTTCTAATCAGCTCTTTCAATACTGAATAATAATTGAAGCCGTGTAATGGGCAACAATTCTTAGAGCTTAGACCATTTTTCACTTAATAATCTGTATTTGTAAATTCTGTTTGTAAAAGACAGTTTGTTTGGAGGTCTTTATAATGTTCTTGTTTTTTTGCTTGTGCTTTGATGGGGCTGCTTTTGAGAAGCTGCCGGTAGCAGTAGTTTAACTGGAATTTCAAATGAGACAAAAGCAACTGGATTTCTACAGATATAAAAATATATTATACCTGCACACCTTCTGAAAACAAATCATAAGGAATGAATTTTTAAAAAATCCAGCTGTCATAAGAACGACAACGCGTCGCACTTATTTGCACCTCAGTGAGCTTTTGACACTATGTTTTCTTGAGCTTTCACTCAGCACAGGAAACCTCACAACCTGCCAGGGGTGTCACAGTCTCCCAACAGCCTCTAATTGGAGCCGAATCCAGAGGGGTCCTGCAGTCCTCTGCAGTGGAGCATATCAGTCAGTTCGCACTTCTGTGCCGGAGGGAAATCCCACAATAAAGCTGTTAATAAAAGGTGGATCAGCTCTTAATAAGACTTGGGCTGGTACTGTCTTCCATACCTAAGGTCTCCCTCTTTCACTTCTGTAGGGATTCACAAGTATTAGAGAGGTTGTGGTTAAGAGGAGTCACTTTAAAGCAAAGGCCTTGAGCCACGTTTTAAAGCAACTAATCCAGGATCACTCTTAGATGAAAATGACCAAAAATAATTCAAACCCAGATTTTGCCATCATTTGTTTATTCAACCGGTATGGTTAACGTTTGCAGTTAAAGCTAAAAACTGGGAGGACAGTTTTGTTCTCGGCTTATTAGTTATAAAAGAATAAGGTTTTAAAAATCTGTTCATATGCTAGTAAATATGTGGGTTTTTTAAAAATATACAGTAGCTGTTGATGAGGGTGAGTTTGATGGGAAAGAGGAGGCGTGATGTCTGCGTTATCTGATGAACTGATTATAAATCGACCTTTTTTTTTTTTTTTTTTTTTTTTGCTTTTTTTTTTTTATTTTT
>VUQG01010430.1:4106-37067 GCA_015106755.1 Etia nguti | reverse complement strand
TCAGTTAAAAACATAAAATCCAGGCTGTGCTCTGTGATTAAATCATTAATTAAAAATGTTTTCCCAGCTAAAGATCTAACATTTAATAAAGCCAACTTAAGTGTTTTAGAGGTATTATTTAGTATTATATAGTAACAATAGATTGAGTCTCTAAAATAGAGGACAGCGTTTTATTCAAACAATCCCAGCGTGAGCTCAAATACACTTCCATGACCCCTGCATAATTTCCTGGGAGGCAGATGCCTGTTACTGTGGAAATGGTAGGTGTTAATTATAAATAACTGTCAGATAATGCGGTCAGCGCAGCAGCGTTACTACTGAATTAATGAAGCTACTTAAAACCAAAGGTAATTAGTGGATTGAAGGGAGGGATGGAGGTGGGTGGAGCAAGTGCGTGAATAAATTACAGCGTGGAAGTGTGACCTTATTTTAAAGACTAACTGGAGGTATAAAAAATGTAAAAAACATCAAGTCTAGTCAAATGTATAATTTCAGTCCAGTGTTTAATGAATTATCTGTGGCCTTTTATTTACACGTTGGTGGCAAAACTCAAAATACATCAAGCGGTCCAGTTCAGTGACACCAATTAGCAGAGGAGAAGCTTACTTTACACCTTAACAAAAAACCCAAATGTGTGAATTTGTTTAAGATATTAACCCAGCATTCAGTTGTTATAAAATTAGATATAAAGACCAAAACTGTTTGTGTATGAGGCTGTAAACATGTTTATTTTATTAATGAAGTCGGGCATTTTAACATGAAGTCTGTGGGGATTATCTTGCTTACAGAGCCAGCCTCAAGTGGCCAGACAGTTATTGGCAGTTCCGAACCAGCCTCAGCTTTTATCCCCAGTAATCATGCCAGTACATTGAGCTCAGTACATTTAAGTATGCAGATGTTTCCTAATATAAATATGTTAGCACTGTCAGGGCCTTGAGTCACACTATAAAGCACGGCAGACTTTTTATGAATGAGCTGGTGTCAGCATCTTTGGTTGGGGTCAAACCTGGAAACTTAAAAATGTAGCCAGTGTGGAAGTGGTGAAAACTGCAGTTCTTGAGGCTGGAAGTCAGTCCCCATAGATTGATAGGGACTTAGATAGGGACATAAACGTGACGTGCAGATTTCACATTTACAGATGATCTTTTTGAGTTGAGGTGAAAGAGGGAAAAGTTAACAATTAGAAGTTTCAGTGTGATAATAAAGTAACTCAATTAAAACAGAACCTTTTTGCAGTTCCAATTTTGCATTGCAATAACTGAGGCACAATAAATATGTGACAGGAGACTTTATACTGCGGCTACACTTATGTACAACAAATGACTGTAAATGAAGCAGATCCCACAAGGCAGAAGAAAAAGCAAAAGTAAAGCACACAGACAGCTGGCAAAAAGGAAAAGGAAGAAAAAAGTGATGAGACTAAGAATTAGAAGACGGAGGTTTGTTAAAACAGAGCTCTTGATACCTTGTAGGAAAATGCTGCGTGCTCGTTTCTCCTCTCTAATCCTGTTAGAGGATGGAACTGACTTCCATTACAGGGACATTATCAGCCTCTCCACACGTATGGCAAGAAAATATGTGCACAAACATAATTCTTATTCATCAGCCCACAAACACACAGAGCCACGTTTCTCCACCTCAGCCTCGTCACATTGTGTGGATCCAAGATGTGGACTGAAACAGCACTTACTCTCATTTAATGCCTCTCTGGGAAGCGAGTAAAGACAAAATATCACGTTAAGCTAAGAAACAAGTTAAAAGAGTTGATTTTGATAATCTTGAAGGCAGTTTTCTGAAGGTGTCTTTGAAATGGGTTACTTTCTTCACTTAAATATTAACTTTAAACATGAGTAAAAGCTCTGACTCGCTTTTTGGTTTTTCGAAATTTCTTTTTCCTCAAAATCAATCCAAGCACGTCATCAAATAAACCCACATCTTAAAGCTCATTGTTCTTCATTTTGACTTTTTTTGGTGCAAATTAGTTTGGTTAGTTATATTAGTTAGATTATGCAGAAGTCCAAAGGCAAACAGATATGCTGGTTCAAATAAAGCCGACTTTAAGTTGATCCGAATTTAGAGAGTCTGCTGGATGTGAATGGAAACGATGGCACTGAGGGTACAGATCATGGCTCGTGGCTTTGTTTTTACGTTGTTATTGTCCATATTTGGTATGTCCACTCATGGCCTCGACCCACATGATCATGTTTTTACACTGACGAACAGGCAGAGGAAGCAGTGAAGATAGCTGGAGTCCAGGCCTGCCTGATGTCTGCGGGTTAGAAACTTAAAATATTCTGATTTCTCTCAAAATATGCAACACTCATAACTCTGAGTTCCCTGAAAAATCTATTTGTGTGATGTGTTACACAGAGGCATCTGAACAAAACAGTGCATCAGTGTCCACAGTTTAATTTAATTATCACCGTAAGGAGGCGTCCGTCAATAGCACATGACCTTAAAGCCATCAGGCATAACACAATCAAAGTATATGACGCAGAGGTTGAGGTGACTCATCCTACTAATATAGAGAATACAGTAATTATCTATTTCACAACTAACCTAATAACTCAGACAGGAGATAAATTATTTCCTCAAGTATTAGACTTTGCAGATACACGGGAGCATCCACTTGGGTCCAAGTGATGTAACTTTTCTCATAAAAAGTGGGGGAGTCTGTTGTGTGTGTGCCCTAATGGATCAGGTAATAGTATTAGTGAGTAGGCTTGATCACTGCCTACCTGATATCACAGAAAAGCGTGTAACAGACACACCGATCCACTGTGTCCATTTCACGCTTTGCCTTTCTAAAGTGTGAAATGGACACACATGCAGAAGTTGCATTACCAGCAGGGGGAGATAATATTTCCAAACTAAAAAGTCACTAGTGACTAAGAAAAGTATGAAGTATATTCCAGGGTCCATCTATGCCACAAACAATAAAGCTAGGTGGCTAATATGTATTTGTGATTATTCATGTTTCATTCATTATTCATTGGCTTGCAGTTTGCTGCAACTTACTACAACTTCTGCATGCGTGCCCATTTCATGCTTTGGAGAGGCAAAGCATGAAATGGGCACGCAGTGGATCAGTGTGCCTATTAAACACTTTGCCGTGATAGTTACATTCTTTCATTGTGTACAGCTACTTTTGTGAAGGGCACATTTTACCCTACACTGCAAAGTTTTCTTGAACACAATGAAGCAGTTCTCAACGACTAAATCTAACCACATTTTTCACCACCTAAACATACGACAACCAATGAATAAAACAACTGAAAAAAGTTAAAAACTAAAGAAATCATCAGATGAAAAAAGCAAAATAAAAGAGGTAAGGTGCTAGTCTCATTGACATGAGACATTAAACTCTTTTTCAAGAAGGACCGGGCCAAGAGGGCAGCAGAAGTTACAACAAATGCCACACATAACAAATATGTTTTAGGGCTGACAAGTCTGCGAATCATGCCACTACCACCACTCCAACCACACGCTTTAGATCTCTGAAGTACAACCATTTTCTCTCAGCAGTCAATGCCAAAGGCCAGCTCTTAGTGTGACAGAACAGCCACACGTATATTATGTCTCACGCCAAGAACATGTTTGTGGCTCTGTATACTTATTAGCTATGCATCAACTGCTTGCCCGTGTGGTCTGCAGATATCCATGAAGAGCAAGCCTTAAGGTCTTAACTTGATTGCTAAGCATACAAACTCCATGTTTTGAGTTTATTTACCAGCCTGATAGGAAAAAATCCCTCAGAAACAACTCTGAGCATAAGATTTAAGAAGTAAGTAAGTACCAAGTTTTTTTCAAATATATATTTGCACTGGTAACATTGGGTAGATGAGATGAGGCACAAAGTCCAAAAGATACTAAAAGACATCTCACAGTCACAGCCTGTTCACCCTGCTGCCATCTGGTAACCAATAAAACATCCTCTACTTTCTCGTCACACTTCAGAGCGATTTCTTTCCACACTCTAAATGCTTCACAGATCAACAGAAATAGAAGTTTTATTTTTATGAATTTATTGTTGATTCATTTTTCTTAGTAGGATAAAAAAACCCTCTTTATTTAATAAGGAAAAGTATAGAAAAGAAAATAAGAAATTGGCTCAACAATGAGGAGAATATTAGTTGAGATTAGCTCAGTACTGTCATACCAAACAGGTCCCCTGGAGAGACACGTTGCTGCCATCGCTGAGACTAGTTCTCCTGGGCACTTCTTCTTAAAAGTTTGATCATATATAGTTGGTGACAGAGGGGAAGACAAACTTATGTTCCTTATGTTATGATTTGGTGTTACTGTAAAAACCGACACTGCAAACCCTTTGGCGCTTAAGTGCATAAAAACGCAAAGCGGGTTTTCTTTTTTAAAAAACATGTTTCTCATAACTACAAACTTCCTTTAAACAAATATGTTCTACTTTGAAATGGATATATTAGACTAATTTTATGCTCTATATTTGCATTTTTTAAATCCACTAGAATAGCTTTGCATGACTTGCAGTTCAAAATAATCCTCCTTATTCTGGCCCTTGGGTGCAGCCCCTCAGTTCATTCTTGGTCTGAAATAATCCACCCTAACTCCCTTCAGCTGCCTCTCATAAGCAGAAACTTTAAATGGCAGAAACCTGAGATTTTGGTTCAAGTGTTGTGTTATTTGCACAAGATCTGACCTCATGATTTGAATATTTGGCCATGTTTATCATATAGTAAGTATCCGCCATTTTAACAGTATGTGTGACTGAAAATAAGAAAGGCATTATACGTCCACTTGAATTTCTTTAAAATGGTAGTAATGTATAAATACAGGTACATGTTTTATACACTGCATACCAGTGAAGTTATGTGACTTGAATGGAGGTGAGAGCTGGTACTGTGATGATTAATTAACAAGTAAAAGTAAAGGCGCTCCATCCAACAGCTACTGCTGATGAATACTCTGCACCACACTGTCCAAATGTTTTAAAAACCTGCTGAAATGGAAGAAGGGAAAGCAAAATGGGATGTTAAACTTCAACATAATAGCTTGGCTGCAGTAATCTATTGCAGTGCCATCTAATCATCAGTAACGTACGTACATCGGAATGTAGAAATGGCTGCTAAGTGGTGCAATTCATTCAGTCTTGTCACATTCAATTTACCTCTTTTCACATTTTGCTGTTCTTGTCATACTCTTAGTGTTGGTAATTGCCTCTGCAATGAGAGTGCAAATTCGTGAGTTAGAAAGGCAAGAGACACCTGGCTTTTCACCTCAAATGTTCAAAGAATAATCTTTTAGATGAAGATGTTATCTCTTAATCAATGCACATCCATTTTGTCAAAGTTTAATGCCTGTTTACTCCCAGGAGAATATTACCTTCCCTTGTGCTTTTAAAAAGATGAAGGCAAATAATCAACCTATCGGAATATTTCTCCACTGAGTCAATTTGTTAGAAACCCTAAAAGCAAAGGAATTTTTTCCCAAACAAAATTTACAGATTGAAGAATGTTTGCACTTGAGTGCCAAGGTTAAAGCGAAACTGTGAGGTGCTGCAAGATGGGAAACATGCACAGAGAAACAAAATGCCAACTGTATCTTTAGGACAAAACAACAAAATGTGTGGAAGCCTGGGGCTTATGAAGAACTCTTCTGTGTTTTCACTACAGGGTTATCATCTGTCAATGTTTGATGGATGTTTGTTCTTAGACTGAAGAAGGGGCTGAGATGTCAGAAACAAACTTCACCAATGGGCAGGTCTGAATTGTGCACATTCAAAAAACGTGTATTGGAACCAACGAGCAAAAAAACCTATTTTGTAGCCCTATGTTTGCACACGCATGAGCTGAAGACAACAAGACTTACCTTGATGATCTTGAAGCATCACTTTCAATAGAAAAAATAACAGTTCTTCTTTTCTGTTTTCTCTAGTGCTGTTCATCAAGAAGTGGGGATTAATGCTGAAAACTACCAACAGTGTGTTCAGGGTATCTTTCCAATACCTTTCTGTACTTGTTCTAACTGCATGTTTTAGTTTGCTGAGCAACAACAATTTCATGAGCTATCAGTGAGTTTGACTGGGAACAGGCTTACAGAGACAACATGAAATTTATATAATCAACAAATTCAAAGTTAAAGAAACTAATCTGATGCTCCTACTAAAGGGGACATGAAATGCTACACACATAAAGGCTAATTTACACCACTGAGCCCTGCTCTTAAGAACTGACAACTAACTCTGTCTGTGAAGCTAGATTTAAGAAATCAGTGCTCGAAAGTTAAAGTTTGAAAAACATGTTAAGTGACATCTTCTGTCAGTACGGAACATGACATCATGTGATAGGTTGCAACTAAAAGACTTACATTAGTTTATGTTAGCTAACTAGGGACAGAATCGATAACTCAGAGGAAAATAACGACACTAAAACTACAAATCAGTTTTAGTGGATCACTTTTGTGCTGCTCCTGGCTGTAACAATGAGTTTTATGCTAAAAAAAAAATTGAGGATATACTGTCCATTTTCACTGTTTGTCTCTTTAGCAGGAAGTGGCTGTTTGCTGTTTGGCTAGCTGCACTCAAACAGGAAAATCCAGGACAATCACTCAACAGGCTCTCTTCCACACAGTCCTCATTTATAAAGTGCTTTACAAACCAGAACATTACAGCTAACAGTTGGATTTTCTCATTGTGATATACCAAACTTTTAATGACACAATTAACAAGTTAGTAATTAAAGCTTTAATTAGTAAGTATAGTAAAAGTTTTGACTAATGATGGAGAAGTTAACCCCTGCCATGTCCAATTTAACCCTCGTGCTGTCCTGGGGGCCATTTCTGGCCCCAGGATATTTTATTTTCACTCCAAAACAGGGCATACTTTTATGTAAACAAGGTCTGGTGGCCCTAAATTACAAACTGAAAGGGAAATTTTTGTGGTAATGTGTTGGTCTCAAGTAAAACTAAGGTGTAATACAGAATTGATTGACAATTTATACTATGTACTTAAATAAAAAACACTCAAATGAGGTGGGGTCATTTTTGAACCCAGAGGACAAAAGGAGTGTGGCAATCGGGAGGACAACAAAACAGACAAGGTGAACCAGACAGATTAGCATCTCTGAGAAATCACTTGGTTGACCAAGTGTACAAAATGTAACCAGCTGTTTTGCTAAGACACTGCCTTTTATGAATTTTGAAACAGTGTACTTCCCTATCAGTGTAGATATTCACTGTTAATCACGACAAATGCTCAAAGCTGTTTAATTCACCTGGGATTTTTAGTTAATATACCTTTTTCAAAGTAAGGTGAAGTCCCATGTTTCTGAGCTCAGTAACAACAGATTTTTTAGAAATATGTGGTATTTCCAGGACAGCCACTCCAAACATATGATTTTATAGTGTGTAGTGTACTAATATGGAATAAACTGATAAGAATTAAAGTGTTTAAAACAAGCACTTCATACTCTGGTTTGTCTTTCTATAAAAGTCACCACACGTGGTTATTATAGATTAAAGATGAAGTCAAGATGTAATTCATATAAAAACAAAAGAGAAAGTGAACCACAGAGAAAATATTCAGCAACAGAACAATAAGAGCAGGTTGAAATTTGGATAAAAATATCAGATTTTACCAAAGTGGTGTTTGTTAAACCTTTTATGATATGCTCTGTTTCAGAAGCATTGACATATTATGCCATACACCACACAATTGTAATCAGTAATTAAAAATAATAAAGGATCTGAGTTCAGCTGTAGTGAAAAATTGACTCACACAAAAGGCTCAGCAAACACTTATTTTCCCACTTAAATCATATTCATTTAACCTAGTTTAACTCCATATTTTCCCCTCGGCCCCACATGCAGTGACTCTATGCCCCACAGCTGGAGAATGGCTGCACAACAGAATTATTTCAGCATCCTATTTTCCAAGTAACATTATTCATAGCTTTCTGAAATAACCACACTCCACTGTAATAGAAGTCACATATCTTAAGGTAGCTACTAATGTAGCAGCCTTAAATTGATATTACAATTTTGGACAACAGTGACAAAATGCTAGTTGCACACGTAAGCATACTGAGTGTCAAAACCCCAGATTTCTCTTACCGTTAAGGACTGGTTTACACCTTCATCTCCTTCAGTTTTTATTTTTTTGTTTTTTTAACTGGTTACTTTTTAACATATTCTTTAAACTACTTGTAGTATACCCCAATCAAACTGCAGCTTTTAGACTTTTTTCAGTTATACAAGGAGGTGCCTTCAACAAAATACAAACTCAGTGGAGAGCTGTGAATTGTTTTCCCTCCAGTGAGGCCACCACTTGAATTTGTTCTCTCTTTCTAATGTTAATCACCAATGGACCCATGTTCATGTTATTAACAGCCATGACTGGTTCAGGGACTTTATCTCTGATTTCAGACAGTCATTTACAGCTCTCAAACAAGTACCAAGCCTCCAAGTATGTTAATGGATGTGATATATAAATAATGAAAATAATCTCTTAAGTTTGCGAGTCACTGATGACTAAAATCCCATTTTTAAATGTAGCTATTTTCTATAATAGAACACACCTTGGGCCACCTTCATAACAAAATATGATGACCTGCAACATACTTATTTAGTGCTTTTATAAGGTAATGGGATCTGTAAAACCGATAAAGCACCCACACTTTTAAATTGGCTCATTTACGTTGTTTTTAAAGTGTGGATGTTTGGATTTCCACACTTATGTATGTTGAAATAAGTACACTGATTTCAAAGTACATTACGCTTGACTTGCATATAAATGTTCAACGAAGAAGTAACTTGGAATGTTGAATAGTGACGACAATAACAGCAATTCCTGGAGTAGCCACTTGAGGCCCACTCTGACATGGAAGTAAATCACACATGCTAAAATTTAAAAAGGATTTTTACACCCTTGTAAAAATAAGTTTGGTCTTTACTGGTAGTTCCTCCTTCATAATTTTGACTGCCAACAGTTAGCTGTTTGGTTAGGATTCATAACTCAAATAAATCTCCCAACGATGTTTGTGATGTTGTTGCTTTTTAAAACATTTTTAATGGAGTTATTAGACAAATAATGTGGACTGTTGCGTAGTCCAAGAAATGTGTGCTTTAGTTTTGGTGAATAAAATTGTAGTGGATGGAACAATTGAAGGGATGTTACAACTCTCGGGTCCCGTGTGAGGTCATTGCTTCTTTTTCTGGAGTTTTTGGATAATAGCTCTTTGGGAATCACCTTTTTCATGCAAAAAGTACTATTTTTGGCCTCTCAAACTGTGTAATACATTCAATTAAAAAATGGCCACAAATGGTGTTCTTTTGTGACAGGCTTCTAAAAGAAGAGCCTAAAGATACCAGTTAAAAAGGGTTTTTTGCTATGTGCAGACAACAGCAGTTCAACGCTTGAGTTAGGTGCATTTTTTATACTTAAATGACTCATAGGGCATTGTGAATAGGTGGTATGCATGTTTATTTATGTCTTATAGGTTCATTTTACACATTTTACATAAATGTGAATTTCTTGTATAACTTCTAAGCATAGGACTATTTGAAAATTAAATGGGTTAATAACCTTTTATTGAACCATTTTAATAATTCAATTATTTTTTAAGGGCAATTTATTTTTCTCAGTCTAGAAAAAAGAAAGATTTGATGAATACCAGTGTCTCCTCAGAAATTATTATTATTGCTACTGAGCTTCACCTTGAATCCAATTAGATTTACACTCGATGTTGTCCTATTTTAAAAGGAAAAGGGATGAGTTGTTGAGTCTAGCTACAAACGGAGGTTAGATTTTTCAAAACTTCTGTTTATATACTGAAGAGTAGTCAGTGTATTTGTGAGCCGCTTTGAAGAAAAACATTCACACAGTGTTTTTTTTTTTACTCTATATTTCCTGAACATAGCTTTCCCAGGAGGATCCAGCATTTCAGAGCAGACTCCTGAATGACATTCAAAGTTGGTTCTAAAAGTAGCTGTCTACTCTTTGGGAGGGAAAAAAAGTCATTCCACCAAAATTAAAGCTGTCTTTAAAAAGTAAAAATTCCCAATATTTCATAGCTGCATACTGTGAACTATTTAAACAACTGCTTACTAGCTGTTAGAGCTGTACTATGATTAACTTAGGTAATGAGGTAATGAGCTCTCTCAAGCACAACAAAAAGCTCCATTTTAATGTCAAAGCAAGTCTCAAGGTTACCTAAATGTTAAGATATGGAAATGATATTAAGAAACAGGAACTAGATACAAAGGCCTTGACAAATAATCTTTGCCTGAAATGCTAATTCCTCCCCTCTGGAAAAAGACCAACGTCTGCCTCGGTCACTTGCAAACTGCACTGCAAACAGGCCAAGGGCAGCAAAACAGGATTTCTGCGTCACCCATCCACAAACACAATATGGTGTGATCTGGTAAAGCATATGGAGCATAACAAAGAATCTGAATTAAAATTAATATTTATTTATATCACAGGTTAGCAACACATCTGTAGTCCGGTGTTTGCCACCATCTTTGTGGTTGGAATTTAAGCCATCTACAAAATTGATCCACATGGTTTATTGAATGGTTGTATACCGACTGGCAAAACTTCTAAAGACTTGCAACACTGTATTTTGTTCCCATTTACAAAAAGTTAACCTTCAGCACCAGGTTTTCTCCTCATCAGATATAAAGGTCTTAAAAGGATTTGAAGTGAAGCTTAATAATGTAAATAAGGGGCTAATTGATCTTGATACCTTTAGCAAACTCATGAAGCAAGTTTATTACAAGAAAGGTCTAATTTATTTGAACAGGTAGCAGTGGGGGCAACAGCAGCTTTACAAAAGAGTCTTGTCATAAATCCTAAACTGACAGTTCTTCCTTGCTTGGTGAGCAAACAGAACACCTGCAGTTGGGTTAGAAAATACAAAGCATGAGGCGATTAATAATAATAATGTATACTTTATTGATCCCCGTGGGGAAATTCCTTTCTGCATTTAACCCATTCACTCAGTGAAGCAGTGGGCTGCCATTGGGCGCCCAGGGAGCAGTGTATAGGGACGGTACCTTGCTCAGGGGTACCTCAAGGTAGCCGTTCAGGGGAATCGAACCCCTGACCTTCCAATCACGGGGCCAACACTTTACACTTTAACAGCTGCAATCTAAAAGCTGGATTCATAAGACACTTTTTTCCTGCTCATTCTGTCCTGTTGGTGAAAAAACTCTGGGGGAACTTGATGACTTTGGATGGATTACTACTTCCTCTTGGGATCTACATCTTTCGTGGCTGGGAAAGGAAATGTTGACCTGGCTTTTCCCCTGTCTTCAAATGTAGTGTTAGTTGGCCAGCTTTAGCTCTTATGAATGGTTTTATTGATTTATGAAGTGATTTATCAAAACATACTTCATGATCTTACATTAGGTGGCTAACTGCAGTTATAGACTAAATTGTGGAAATTATCTTTTTATTTAAAGTTATATCTTAAGTCCAATTTCTACATGTTTTTTATGGTTGATCTAGCTCATAAATGTAACAGATCCCTGGGCTCTATTTTTCTGGCTACCAATGTAAAAATGTAGCAATTCGATAAGTGCAAAGATCATTAAAGGGAAAGCTGCCATTAATGTGTGTGGCTGGTAACCGTAGCTCACTAGTTAGTCAAGTAGAGTAGAAAAGTGCCATATAAGAACCAGCCCATCCAGTCCAGATCTTCTGTAACCGTACAAAAAAGTTGGCCCAAATCAATGGTAAAATGGCAATACCTTAAATGATACTGCCAGAGTGACAAACTGCTCTATCCCTTCAGGTACAAGAAGGTACTTTATTTTCTGAGAGCTTTGCCACTATGAATAAGTGTTTCTGCACCTAACTTAACTTGTAAAAGAAGGCAGTGCATTGAGCACTCTGTCACCTTTTTGTCATAACAACTTAAATGTATTGCTACATATTTATTTTCTCTTTTTGTGTGACACAGAAGGAAGTCGGCTATAAAGCCATTTTTAAGTGACAGCGAAATACGTAGTAGGCCTGAAAGCTGTATAGGCTTGGCAGCCTGTAATTACAGAACGCATGTTTGGTTGTGTATGCATTGAGGACGGGGGGGGGGGTAGCGTTCCAACACTTAAAGCAGCATTCAAAACATCTGTCAAAGGATAAACCTCTGTCAGTGCCTGCTGAGAAGTTAATAAAGTCAAACTGTGGCGAAATGAGATTTACGTCCCCTTTTGTTTCCTTAATAAACTGCCAGGAGCTGCATTTGACTGCTGCAAAGTCAGATGAAAATGAAGATCATGTTTTATGTAATAACTTATAAAGAAAAACTAGAAGGCTAAAAAATACAGACACATAGAAGTTACAAATAATACTATATTAGTGTTTTCCTAAAATCTCTGGTGAATGCACAGTTTTGAAAAAAGATCACAGTTAGGTTATAGATCAGCCACCTTTTTGTTTAACACTCCATCACTGGAGAAAATGGGGGAAAAAAGGGAAAAGTAAAGCCAGAAAGAGATAGTGAGGGGTAAACACAAAAAAGAAAAATGAAAGCGAGGAAGAATGAAAATGGGAAGAAGCCAGACTTTTTCTTTCTTTCTTTAAAAAGGGACACAGAAGGAGTGAGACGTGGTGGAGCGAAGCAGGTCTTTATTTACACTGTAGGATTTATGGCGTCCTGCATATGCTGTGTGGCATGGGAGCCGTCGCCTCCTGGCCGGAGGAAGCAACATCATTTCATGCTCGAGTGCCCGCTGCGCCGTCAAGTGTCCTGCCAAAAAGCGCACGGCTGCAGAATATCAACAAAATCCCCTGACCTTTTCCCCAACAACTGCTGTGTTCATCTGAGTCACAGCACAGAAAGGCCTCTCTCTCGTTACACTGGAGCCTCTGTCTCCCTGCTGAGCCTAAACGCTCGCAGCCAACATGACTCTCCCATCACATCTGAGCATGTTACCGCCTTAAAGAGGTTTTTTTTTTCATGATGCCGGTCTCTTAGGAAGAAATGAATGCTCTCTCTGAAGCAGCACACACGATTTTCACTTTTTGGATGCATAGAGCGCACTGAAGGGAGCAACACCCTTTCTATCATTTAGTGCTTTTATTAATGTTGCAATATTATTTTTTACCTACTTTAAAGAGAATATGTCCTGGGGATTTGCTCAATGTGATTCAAGTTGGGTTGTAAAGGCAGACTATTCTTTTTTTTCTTTGGGTTATTTCATGGTATGAGGACTTCGAGTTCACATAACCACCAAATACCTCCATTTTTCAGACTGTTATCTGGTGTCTCAGAGATGCACACAAAGTGTTATTTGGTGTTGGTAATCATAGGTTACCAAATAGTTTTTCTTTATCTGCTTCTGTTAGCAGCACCTTTTTAGTTTTGCACTAGGTTATGATGATGCCATCCACAACTCTCACGACTGCCTAAACCTGATGCACACAGCACTGAACCAGCAGCATATGCTCTGGATATCTGTGAGACACCTGCAGCTTTGACAGAAACATAGTTTTTGTCACTTTTCTAAGACCTCAGACAGACAGACAGAAAAGACCGTTACACCAATACCTTGGCAACCACTGTTGCTAGGGAAAAAGTGATTGCTTTAGTTGCTAGCAAATTTCCCCGGCCGCCCATAGTTTGCATTTAAGATAATGACTTGTGCCTTACTGCTTGAACTAAAACGTTTCAAAGAAAAACATTTTACTTAAAACGATCTCTGTTTCCAGTTTGTGTGGCGCTTTTCACAGTTTTACTACAGTTTCACAGTAGTGTTGGCAGTTGGCAAGTGTTGCACACAAGTGGTTTCTTGCATGTAAACCGTGGTCACCCATGGCAATCTGCCAGCTGCAAAGAGGGCACTACACAGAGGACACTGACTTGTCTACAAACATAATTTCTACTTGTCAAGTTGTTGAAAAAGGTTGACATAAATCGGAAATGGATATAGTAGATTGCATTCAAAACAAAAGTTTAGTTTGAACATGAATTGTCTTGGTTTCCAGTTTGTATTGCACTCTTCAGTTTCAAAACTGCTGAGTGATTAGTTGTCAGATCTTTGCAGACAAGTCGGCATCTTCCATACAAACCAAGTGCAATCATGCAAATCTGATAGCGATTAAAACAATCACAAAGGGGTTTTTGTTGAAGCCCCATTTACCTCCGTACAACCAAGTACACCTAATGGGAACAAGGAACCACTCACCAGCCACACACGTTTGGTCTCTAGCTTTGAGTAACTGTGGCCTAATGAGAACTGGCTGCTAGGACTATCTTTAGTATCTCCAATATTCACTGAGACCCAAACGATTAGGTGTACTTGGTTTGAACCTGCGGTAATTTAATAGATGTTAAAATTATGGTTCAATTTCTGTCAATGGCGATTTAAAAATTGTGTAATTCATGATTTGCTGTCCACTTAATAATCTAAACGTAAAGCTGTAATTAGGTTTTATTTGATTTCTTCAGGACAATTATGGGGAGTGGAAGAGGAAACGAGATATTTATGTGAGCAAAGACTACTCAGTAAATCTTTCAGATGAAGATCATTTGCATTTATTTGAAATTATATTTGTGCACTACTTTTAGCTAAGTTTTGTTTTCCAATTCAATGACCTGCAACTCTCCTAAAATATCTGAAAATGTCTGGCTCTCAGTAAATGCTCAACTCTGTATAGAAATTAGTTGCTTTTGATTTATTTGCGCAAGAAGGAGCATTGAGTCAGGTTACCATGATTTCTGCTTAAAGTGCAGAAGCGCACCAAGGACAGGAAAAAAGGGTAAAATGCTCAACAGAGCTTATATCTTATTCATAGCATGCGTTGTCATAGTAATGAGCAACCACAACAAGGCTCTGAGGTGAATGTACCACATTATTTCGAAAGAATTTCCTGATGTTTTTGTAAAAAAAAAAAAAAGAAAAAGGAAAAAAGTTAAACTACTTATTAGGGTTTTTAGTCCAGCTGTAAAATAATGCAGATGAAATGCAACATAATTTCTCATTTTTTAATTGCCTGCTTGTGTAATAACAGGACACCTGATCTTAAATAGGCAAATAGAATGCAGCCATCACTGTTATTAGTTCCACCTTTGCTTGACAAGTCAAAATGTCTGCCCTGGGGGGGCTTTATTAATGTCATCAGGCTTGATGGATGACCAGATTTGTGCGATAATGAGGCCAGTAGTGGCTCCACAGTTGTTACAGCAACATCACATCTGACATGTCTCCCAGTTTCCATCCTTTCATCTTCCTGCCTATAATCTTTCCCCTACTCTATCTGAACTAAGCTGCCCAGATAGTCTTTCAAAATCACAGAGGCCAGGACTACATATATGGGACCACATAACCCAAGCTATTGTTACTTCCCTGACAACCAGTACCACAGTACCCAATAGTACCGTAAACACAATTGTTAATTCAGATTTCTCTTGTTTATGTATTACGAGTAATGCATTGATTAGCTCTTGATGAACCAGAAGAGGACTGAATATATAGTGCAGAGCAAGCAAGAAAATTGTTGGTCTGACCCTAAATTTCTGCTCTACACCACCAGGGCAAAATCCTCAGAGTTCTGCATTCTCGCATACCAGAGGAGAAGAAAGCAACCCAGACTCAATGTGGAGAGGATGGGCTTTGTCATTTATGATTTACTGGGTTTCTCTGCACACAGCTGCTCTGTAAAGGTCATCTTGTGGATTTTATTGGTGGCCCTGCTAGCTTCTTTATATTCAATGAACGATTCAAATGCCCACCCCACAGATATTAAAAATAAAGAGTTACATCACAATGACCCTTTTGCCAAAACGTCTACATTTCAACTGACTTGTTGACTGACTTAAAACAAACTAATTTTACTTTTCCTTATTATATACTCAAATTAAACGTGGATCTGTCCGATGTAATAGGAAGTAGATCTCTCTAATACAGACTGTTTTGAGCTATGACACACACAAGTCATTTTTATGAAAAAAGTGTTTGTGCAGTTCTATAAATGTCATATAAACGGCGCTGTAGCCATTTCACTTAGTAAAATGCCTCCAAGTTTTTTAGTCTTCTTCACCATTTGAGACTTTTTTCAAGTATGCAAAAGTGTTTGTTTGTATGAACACTGGTTTGATGTTTATACATCTTTTGCTGAATCCATCCCACACCACCCCGCAAACACCTTTCGCCACCTCTTTTAAAATTCTCTCCTGCATTCATAATGCTCTCTCCTGCATTCCTGCATTCGGCTCTGCACCACAGTGATATCCAACAAAAAGTAGCTGGATGGCAGGTCTGGCCAAGAACAAATTCCATTATGGTTCGCTCCAACAAAACACACAAACATTGCAGTTTCAAAAATGTAGAACCTGGATTGCAATGCATTACAAGTGGGTATTAATACAACCTTACTCACACTCTCCTCGGTGTTTGTTTGGGTCTATACTGCAGCCTGGTACTCATTTATGAATTATTCCTCTGTTTGAATGTGAGAAAACATTTGCACAGGAAACATTTCTGGACTCTCCCCAATAATAGCACCACACCACACTGCTAGTACTCACAAAGACACACACACCGCCACGAACATTAACAAGATCTGAATCCTTGGAGCTCGAGTGAACGCACATCCGAGTGTTGTTTGGTTCAGGTGTCCCTGGCTGCCACACCTGGACCAACTTCCTCGCCTCTGCCATGTTTGCTCAGTGATAGCAGCCCAGTCGTGCTTTAATAATTACGTACACAGATGGTGCCCGGGATGCTGCTGGTGCTCATGTTGGTGATGGTGACGAGGCAGTTTTTATGTGATCTTTTTTCCTTTGCCCTTTCGTGCTTTGTACTTTTGTCTTTTGTCTGACTTTAGGCTGCAAGTGTACATTCATCATCTTTTACACCCCATGCACTAGACTCTTAGACCATTTACTACCAAGGCACAGAATGCGTACCGTATGGATGCTTGTGTTTAATTCTGTGACCATGCTGTGCAGCTAATTTCTAGAATAAATCTTAAGATTCATGGCCGCATCCAGATGATAACACAGTCTTTCCATGGGTCTTTTTTGTGTTGCCATGTATTACTAGAGGACATGGATGTTTTTAATGAAAAAAAAAGAGATTTTGAAGTTTTGATCATCCAGCAATATAATAAATGAATACAAGTTATCGATGGAAATATCAGATTTCCACACACTCTAAATAGACGCACACATGCAAACAAAAAGGGGATGGGCAGGTCAACAACCACAAGCACACTGTGGGGCTCTGTATTACAAAAAATGC
Source organism: Etia nguti (assembly GCA_015106755.1). NCBI lineage: Eukaryota > Metazoa > Chordata > Actinopteri > Cichliformes > Cichlidae > Etia > Etia nguti. The sequence continues at coordinate 19,847 of VUQG01010430.1, read as the reverse complement.
GACGTTTGGACCACAATGATGCATGACTACTGCTCACATGGTCCAGTCACATTCATAATAGAGGCACTCAAAAGAAATAAAGAAATGTGCAATCAGAGGATTGGGGAATGATGCTAAACAGCTTGTTTCACACAAATGATGCATTGAGCAGTCAGTGTAAGACAAATAGAGATTACTTGAAGCTGTAAATCACACAAAGCTACTCTATTGGAGACCACAAATATAATTAAATGAGCATAAGCATGCTTTAATTCAATGAAATGTAAGATCTCACAGCTGCTTGCAAAAACATTAAAATATACAAACACCAGATAATATTTGTTACATGAAGAAAGAAAACAATTGATGCCGAGAGCATCCCGAAGGACAGGAGACAGAGTCCTAAAGATGCAGGAGAGGGCTGCAGAATAACAGTCGCCTCGAGCGCTAATATAATATCACCCGTCTGTCCTCACGCCTTGTCTGACTGAGGGCCTTGCGTGACCACCACCTAATAAAAACGCAAGGCAATGACTAGCAATTCCAACACCTCTGTGGCGGCATCTTCCTTCGGCTCCATCAACATCCCCACCACTGTCAAAGACATCCCCTCCTTTGCAGTGGTTCAAAGTTGTATGAAAGTCACGCGTAGAGAGCAAGCTTGGGACTCGGAAGGAAGTTAAGAGGCCGTGATAACAGCATTACATGCCTCACCACCAACAACAACAATTGGCCTCCTCACCCATGAGTATGTGATACTCCAGCCAAGTGCCGAGGCTCCGGGCTGGGAAGGAAGGGCATGGAGCCCCCGGGAAGCTGGGCTGGCAGGAATTTGTGGTTTGGGCGGTAAACCAGTGGGCTTGGGGTTCATTGGGAAGGTCTTTGTGCTGAAAGAAGTGATCGAGATTAATGCCAGCACCCACGGGTGAGCAGACCCATAGTAGGTGATGCTCTCTCAGTGCGGGCAGCCTCACTAAAGACACTCTGCTGTCCTTGAAGTGCATGATTATGCGGCATGTTGCCCCAAGCTGATGAGAGAAGAGACAGAGCATCTAATAGAGACTAACAATTGTTGCGTTCTCAATTTTAGTCCCATAATTCATGCAAATGTGCCTGGGGAATGTCCCTTTGTCCAATTCTTCCCTTTCTCTACAGCTTATGCTTTCTTATAGCTTTTGGAGATTGACTTTGGGTTTGACTTTGCCTGCTCCCCCCCCCATTCTTGATTGTGTGTTGATGAATTACATCTTGTTATATCATTTCCCTTGTATTTATTTGTCCGTTTGTTTGCCTCTTTTCCGGCCTGCTCATTCATTTGTAAAGGGGGGCAAAAGAGGTGCGTGCACTGAATTGATAAGTAGCTGCAAGTGGAACTCCTGACAAAAATTAGAGGGAAAGAGAACAGAGAGCTCTGCTGATAGAGAGAGAAATAGATTAAGTGGTTGTGGAGGGGAAGTGGAAAGTAGAGAGACATTCTGGGAAATTTGGGAGACAGTGAATGAAGAAAAAAGCAAAGGGAGTGTGGCTCTACCTGCAAATGAGTGGATATACTGTCAAAAAAGAAATCCTTCTCCATTATCTCATTTTCTCGCCTGTTGCAGGAAGAGTCCTTCCTGGCAAACGACTCTAAATCCTAATGCAGACCTGATAGAGCTGTAAAATGAAAAATAAAAATACAAGTGAATACCAGCAGCGTGGCACCACAGTGCTGAATATAGCAAAGTAATAATTCATACTACAAGTCTGTTGGGGGAAATTGAAACTCTTTGAAAGTTTCTAATAAACGAAGGCTGTTGTCTGGCTTGCCGAGAAGTTCCTCCTCTAAGCTATAACATTCCAAGAGTCTGTTCAGGTACACTGGAGTCAAGCACCAAGTCACAGAGAGAAAGATACCAGCAGAAACCAACCTGCTCTCACAGAAATGTGTGAAACGTTCCAATCCAGTTCTCATTCTCAGGACATCAAACACATCTGTCAGGTGCCTAAACCGCAGATGATATTTAACACATGGACAGAGCTTTCTTGTCTGAAAAGTTAAGCTGTAGAAGTGTTTTCTCTCTAGAAGTTAGCAGAATTACAAAAGAGTAAAATTTGTTAATTATTAACTTCATTTATGGCCTCAGAAAACACTTAAATTCAGTCACTATTAATTTTAAGTGTTTTGCAATGCAGCTTTTGATTTGGTCGCCTTCAGAGTCTAATAGAGGAGAAAGCAGGGAATGGTTTACAGCTTGCCCACCTTGTACTAGACAAGCAGCCATAGTGTGAGTGGGCAGTGTTCTCTGTTCTTAAAACCAGAACTGAACTAAGCAATAATTGATGGACTCTATACATCCATCAAGTTCCCAAAATGCGACACAAACTACCACTGGTAAACAGTCTTGTGACTCACTACTCTGCCACCCCGTTACTGCTTTTTAAAAGAGGTTTTGTTTGCAATATTGCCCCAGCAATGCGTTTTAGCATCTATGGCTGTATTTGGATGATAATTAATTGAAGACTACAACTTCTTAACACCACCTGACATTGTAGTGGCATTTAATGTCACAAATTACAGGAATGTGATAAAAATGTGTTTCCACTTGTGTACTCTTATTCCTGACATCTTGAACACGTATGCATAAGGTGGCATGGATTGGGTCGATCACGCCCCATATCTTTTCCTAATCACTTTTCCCTGATCTCTGTTGACACGGCTGTAGCTCCGGAGGTAGAGCAGGTCATTTACTAATTGGAAGGTTGATTTCTGGCTGCTCCAGTCTGCATGCCAAAGTATCCTTGGGCAAGATACTGAACCCCAAGTTGCTCTCTGATGCATCCAACAGAGTGTGAATGTTAGATTGAAAGCACTTAGGTAGAAAATATATGAATAGGTGAATGAGGCATGTTGTATAAAGTGCTTTGGGTTCTCAAGTGGAGTAGAAAATCTATATAAGAACCAGCCCATTTCCATCAAGGAAAGATGTGAAGGGGAAATCAAAAAGGTCTCAGGAAAAGATTCCAGATGATCCAGTTTGCATTTCTTTATGCTGTCAAAATCCCTGAAGTAAAATTGATCCAAAATTGACTGATTAATTTTGATCATTTTAAATGAATTAAACATAACCCATGTTACAAATCAAACTTCATACAAACAGATGACAGTAACTTCCCAAGTTACAGCACAGGCCAGAAAACAGCAGTAATGCACAAAATGATCTCCATCACTTTTCAGTCATTTTCAAGAGAAGCCAGATTATGTGGCTTTGAATTGTGGGATACCTTCATCTCCCATTTCCTTTCATAAAGGATGGTCCAGTGTACCTTCTGCTAAAAGAGGCAATAAAGGAAGCACTGAAACACCTCTCCTTGGTACTTAAAAAACTCTCTTCTTATGACTACAACACAGATATCCTTCCAAGCAAAACTGACAAATGGACTGCAACCATGGTGTAGTTGTCATTCAGCAGACACAAAGATACATGTCATTATTTCAGCTTGAAGATGTAAGAACAAAGTACTCTGTGCACTGAGAAAAGTTCAAGAATTCTAGAGAATGAAGGTCAAAACCTTACAAAATGACATGTCTATCAAGTTCCAACACATAAAGGGAAAAAGACCTCTAAGTCGTCAGGCTTTTTCTTCACCTGCATCAAGTGGCAGACAGAGTTAGCTTTCACAGTATCAAAACTAATGTGTAACTTTTAAGAAGTAGCAGCGTGCAGTAATAATCCAGGTGAGCTCCAGGATAAATGCATTACTGAGGCCCTGTACAGTGGCTCCCACCGACAATCTTGCTCCAGCAGTGACGTCGTGATTTCTATCCCTTCAAAGGCAGCAGTGTAAGCCTGTGGATTTGTCAGGGTCCCACTAGGGTCTTAGCTGCTGGTCTTATAGGATTCCAGAGTACTGGTGGTCCTGGAGGACAGCATGACATTACAAGCAGCCAGGTGCAATAATCCACTTTCTATACGAGCCCATTGGGATAAAGCATAAAAAAGCCCCTTTACAACATGTCACCAAGGCAAAGCCCCTCTCACTTTCAATTTGATTCTCGAACAGAAAATGATTACACAGCTGCAGATGTCTGCAAAATCATCTACTGCTCTATTAGGTTTTTTTTTGTACAAAAACAAGGGTCTGAATGCCAGAACATTCTTTGCCTTTGCTTTGCAGCACCGTGGTTATAATTGCAGTCTGTGTTAGAATGTTGGACACTTTGTAAATGGTACACTGTCCACCCCTGTTTTTGAGATAGTCAGGAGCAAGCCAAGCCAAGCATGAAGGGATTAGATCAGGATTAGAATTTTACAATTTCATATATCCATTTCACTCAACGGTGAGGCAAAGGGGGAAAAAAAAGATACTGGCAATTTCTGTACACAGCCAATGTAGCTCTGAAAATGTGGACTCCTTTTCCCCAGTGATAATCAAACCAAACCAAACGAATGTCTTATAAAGCCATATTTTATTAACAATAGAATATATAAAAACATAAAATGCTTAGACTGAGAAAATGTACCATTTAAGGGAAAATAATGCAGATGCAACTGGACTGATAAATTTATCAGATGGTGCTGTTGTTGTGCCACTTTAGTTTGCTATAAAGCAAATTCATGTAGGACCACTTGGCTATGTAAAGAGAAGGAATAACAAACCATCCTCTTACAAACAGTTATCATCAAAATACTTAAAATAACGAAAACCCAAATCAGTGAGTGGATCCAAACTTTTCACTAGTACTCTCTAAATAAGTAAGATTTTTAATAGTTCATATGCTTTACCTCAGTAATACACATTGCAATATTTATGTATTGTTTGAGAATGCAGACATGCCAATCAAAGTTTTTACAGGATTTTATGCAGTCCTGTGAAAAACTAAGTACTACTTAGTACATCTATAAAAGCATGCGTTTTAACAGTGTGCTGGTCCGGAGCATTCAGGTGTCTGCTAACACAATGACTCATTAACCCCAGCCAACTCACCCCAAGGTCGGACTGTGCATGGCTTGTTTGGAAGGGCTGCCGGGAGAAAGAAAGGCTCTTCTCTCTAAAAAGAACATGGCAGCACCGCTGAGGTTTGCAGCAAAACTCAACAAACAAACAAAACAGCAAACTTAAAGACTTCTGGAACAATGTCCTCAGACGAGACCAAAGTGGAGATGTTTGGCACAGTGCCCCATCTGATGAAAACCAAACAGCAAATCATCACAAACATCTTATACTAACTTGTCAGCAGGGTGGTGGAAGAGTGATGATTTGGGTTTATTTCGCAGCCACAGGACCTGGGCATCTTGCAGTCATTGAGTTGACCACGAACTCCTCTGTAAATCAAAGTATTGTGAAGCCCTCTATCTGACACCTAAAGCTTTGGTGAAATTGGCAGGACCATGATTCCTAGCACAGCAGCGGGTCTACAACAGAATGGCTAAAAAAGCTGAAAAAAAGGAAAGAATCAAGGTGTTTCAATGGTTCAGTCAGAGTCAGTATAAACAAATCCCCACCAAGCTTGATGAACTGAAGCAAATTTGTAAAGAAGAGTGAACTGAAATTGTGATAAAGTCACACAGAAAACCATTACTTCAAGTCATTGCTGCTAAAGGTGGCAGTCTAAGCTACTGATTCATGGGGTGTACTTAGTTTTTCACAGGATTTTATAGAGTCCTGTGAAAATACTTTCATATTTTAGAACAATATTTCACAATACAATCTAGGTAAACATTAACCCTGTAACCCTGCAGACACCTAAGAAATCCTAGTCTCTTACATGTCTGCAGAGCCGACAACGGTGGACGGCTAGCTGACCGTATGCCATGGTGGACTATCATCCCAATCCAACATCATTCAGATTCATGTGTGTAATTTTTTACCTTAAACAAAACCACATGGAATACCTAACAGTTAGAATATCCCCGCTAACATGGAGGAAGATTAATGTCTGAGCAATAAATGCTGAAAAATGCTACCGGCTGTTTACAAATGCTTTCCATTCCGCTTTTGACTCCAAGTGAGCCATTTGTCACAAACCAATATGCTGAAAATTACTGAATGAGCATGGTGCTGATTTCAGACCACGGAAAAAAAAATACAGGACATATTTGTGTGCTGCATGTGTGCAATAAATTTGAAGGAGATTGCATTGTCACTGACTGTATTGGATTCAAATATGCTTAGCACTATTAACATTAATATCCATCATATATTAAATATATCTCTTCCCATGATACAGACCTGCGGGGATTAAATTATTCATTATGCCTATTTCCAGACTGGAAGACAAATGCTTGGTTACTGAGGGGAAAAAATAAAAACCTAAAATAGGGTAAAGAATGAAGAAAACATGTCTCTGTTTAGACACTGCTTATTTATTATCAGCATTACAAATATGCTGCTTAAGACAACAGCTTTTGAGAGGGGTAGATGAACCACTTAGTCACCTTTTGTCTCTCTACTTCCCTCCCACAACTTTACAACCTGCAATATACGCTGGCATTGGCAAGTATAAGACAAAAAGTTACAAAGTCCATGCTCCCTTCTGCCTATCTAGTTCAGGGTCATGGGAGGGATGGAGATTATCCCAGCTGCCACTGAGCGTGGGGTGCATCCTGGAGAGGTCACCAGCCTGTCACAGGGCTGACACAGAGAGACAGACAACCATTCGTTCTCACTTTCACACCTATGGAATCACTAATTAACCCAACCTGTGGGAGGGAGGAACTCTGACTACACAGAGCGAACATGCAAAGTTCACACAGGGCCTTCTTGCTTTGAGGCAACAGTGCTAACCATCATTTCACCATCCTGCCTGAGTTTCAGAAGCAAACCATGTTATGCTATGAAGCAAGTTATGCAATGCTGCTGACAAAAATAGGTTCTGAATGATGGAAAGACTTCTTTTGTGTTAAGCTCAAGCACTATTTCTCCTTTTTTTGGATGCTGACATAGAAGAAAAATAGAAAGTGCTTGAGTTAAAGCATATCTTAAGTGTAGTAGCGTAAACTACTTGGTTTATGGGAAAGTATGCAACAGAAAGACCAATCAGCCATTAACAAGCACTGGTTACCCTGGTGGCCCTTAAAAGGACAAAGAAGGCAAAGCTCATTGAAATAAATATCAATGTTAAATCAAAGATAGTTGCTTATTTAGGTCAATGTCGTTCTATCGTTCATTTCTACTGTAAATCAATCCAAAATTTCAAAATTAAAGGGCAGGAAAGGTGGACCATATTAACTGGAAGCAGTGAACAGATGTATCTGTACTGACAAAAAAATTTAAAATGTGGGTCAAGTAACATCGAAGGTGTTGAGGGAAGAACAAGATTTGATAAACTGATCATTTTACTTGGAAGGTGCAAGCTCAAATGAATTGATCATCATTTAACTACCACAGAAAGCGTGTAGTACAGGATCCAAGAGAGTACAGAATACCGAGTACCTTTTTGCTAACTCACGGCCTTCCCTTTCCCCAGATTGGTAAAGATTGTATTGATTGAACACTGACACAGCAAACGCTCCAGACCCTGCAAGCATCAATCTGTGCCTCTCACACTCAGCTGATCATGAGGCAAGGATTTTCTCTGCACCATAATAACCACTTGTCTCTGTAGCCAAGGGGTCACAACAATGTATAACACTCACCTGCTTAAAAAAAAGTGGTTTGAGCTCTTTGCATCACTCAAAAATCACAATTACATCAAGGCACTGAATCCATTTGAGAGATTGTGACATGAAATATCACAAACAGGTCAGGGTTTAGCATTATTATATTATTATTTTTGTTTATAAGAGTTAAAAATAAAGGATGGCCCACTTTTTCACGTTCTTGTCTGTCACAGACTGACCTCTGAGTACTCATCTGAGCCCATATTTATATCATTTGAGTTTTGTGTGAAACCATCTTTTTTTCCTTTGTGTATTTCTACTTGTTTTATTTTACACTCAGTTTCAGGTTTTAACACTAAAAGGATCAAAGGTCACAGTTTTCTGTTTAAATCAAACCCTTCACATCTTATAAAGCTCAGCTTAAACCTAATGAAATGGACTGAATCCGACTGTGATACTGAGGACAATACTATAGACAGTCGAGGTCAAAGGTTTCTTGTGACCACTTTAACATCTTTAACGACAAGAGCATGACTGAGCTGTTACAGTGTTCTTATGTTTGGGAGCCTTACCTTTACTCTTCTAAACATATCTTTTGCCATTGTGCCCAACTAGCTCAATCTTTGTCTCGTCTGACCATAAAACGTCTCCGAAAGGAATTTAGCTTGTTTATGTGGGCAGCTGTCCAGCTTGAAGGTGTTGTATTTGGAGCAGGGGATTCTTTCTTGGTTGGTGCACTCTCAGTTCAAGGCAATTTAAAATTCACTTTACTGTGCTCAGAGATACTGTGTTTCCAGCAGCCTCTGGTTCAGTGCAGGCTTGAGCCTTGGTGGTTCCTGGGTTGTTCATGATCTTTCTAACCAATTTTCCCTCATCTGAAGGTGACAGTTTAGGTTTTTTCCAGACTCTGGGAAAATAGTGACACCTCTCAGTGACTCGCACCTGCATACAATGTTTAAAACTGATAATCCTGAAATCTGAAGTTATTTAGAAGTGTCTCCAAGACACTTATTCTTAGATCTTCTGAGTTCTTTGGGCTTCTTAGCACTGGTCAGTCTAAGGAGTGCGGTCAAAACAATTCTTTTATGCAGTAAAAGAGAAACTACCAGCTGTAATCAATTACTATTTCTAACGAGAAGTTACTAGGCCTTTTGTGTGTGTGTGTGTGTGTGTGTGTGTGTGTGTGTGTGTATAGTTGAATCTGTATGTATACTTTTCACCTGGTGTAGATTAAAGAATATTCAAAATAAATTCAAACTTGTGAACCACAGTCATTAAAGATGTATGCTGCACAGCCATTTCACCCTGGAAAGAACAATTCAAATATATCATTAAAAGCCCAAATGTATAATGACATTCATGCTCATGATGAGAGTATCTAAACTTTACTCTTATGATAGTGACCTCTCAATCAGAAGATGCAGTGCTTTAAAGCATACCTTTCTTTATCATACTGTACTGTAAGCTGGACCATAGTTTCCAAAGTAAATAGCATACTGTATTAAATAAGACTTAAAAGCGGAAATAAAAAAACTAATCAGAAAAGTGTTTATTGATCTCATAAAGTGCAAAAAATGGTTATTTTCCGACTTGTATACAATTAGGCATCGTTTTTTAAGGAGACTCACCAACCTGTAGTGGCCAAGTCCATCAGGGGGTTTTTTTTCCCACAAAAACTAGATGTTATTAAAAAATATTGGCTGCACAAAATCTACGCTCAAAATCTTACAATGAGAAAATATAAACATGGTTTATCAGTTAAAGTAACCTCAGATAAAATCAAGCACTTCATAGTTTTCCTAAGGACAATGGAAAACAGTAAATCTGTTTGGCTGCAGACTCAGACAGGTGAAGTAAAGCTTTGGTTACTTTTAGACATCTGATGTTTCTGCCAAAATATTCTGGATAGCAGAGTGTAGCCAAAGGCTAGCTTGCATTTGGGGGATTAAAGCCTACATGTAGTTGTCAAATTTTCATTGCTGTCAGGGATCAACAGCTGAAACTGGTCAAAGACTATGCTTTAGTATAGCATTTTAAAACTGACTATAGCGTCCAGAAAAAAAAGAATCCTCTGAGATTGTGATGGGCCCCTGCAGAATTTCAACTCCACAGCATTTTGCAGAAGAGTTTTTGAAGCCTTGTCTACATAGGTGTTGGCTGAGCTGCAGGTTAGCAAAGACCAGAGCTGCTGCTGCTGCTCTGGTCTTCATTGTGTATCCAGACAGAAGGCATTCAGGCAGCATATTAAGCTGAAGGTCACCACAGTTATGTGCAATAAATAAAGGTCAAAAGTCTAAAAATAAGCCATCTGAAATATAGGCTGTAGCCATTTATCCATTGTGCCACCTGTGTAGACGGTATCCATTCCTTTAAACACGTCAATTCTTTGTGCAAACGTTATCCTGCTTTTCAATCTTCTGAAACCAAAAAATTGGGAAAGAAAAGAACTCGACAATTTTTTTGTGACAAAATGGAAAAACTCAAGCTAAATTTGAACGAAATAAAGATCAGCACAATGGGATCTTGTTTGTTTTCACCTGCAAAAAATCATCATCTGCACACCACCTGTAGCAGTTCTGTTACCCACAGGTTGGATGGTCAACAAAGTCATACTTTGAAAATGCCACATTGGTGGCTCAGCAGGTTTAATTTCACTTACTGCAAATCATTAAAAAAAGGCAGCCTGTGCAAAACTGCAAATGTTGGTGTCCATCTGATACCAAATAAATACAGGACCAGTACTGCTAATACCAGTAAAGATACTTTTAACCTATCGAGGCAGTTTGTGTAGGGGAGAGGGGTGAGCCACTATTTATGAGATGAACCCTACTTTCATAATAATGAGTTTACACAATAAAACACACATTTCACCTTTTCGTGTATTTTGAAACTGTTTTTTGGCGACCTGGAATGTTCTTGTGCCGTCTGTAAAACGCTCTGGGTCAGCTTCTGTTGTTTAAATGTGCTTTAGGCTGTAAATAAAATCGATGTGAAAGTCAACACAAAGACATTTTTCATAGTGCATGTTTGAGGTATATGTTTTCATTTTCCAAAAAAATTATTTATTTAGCAATTCAGTGGCCTACAAGCTGAACTCAGAGGATAGATCAAAGTATCGAGCCTATCCCACTAGTATCAATCTGAAATGATGCTGATACTAACATTATTTGGATAGATCCGCCAACCTCTAATGAGAATGAACTTTAAGAAGACAGGGTTTTTTAATCACAATGAGGTAAATTGAGGAAATGAATGACATTGTCTTTAATAAATGGTTCACATTAATCATACTTACAGCCTCAAAACATTGCTATGTCCTTAAATGTATAATAAACTGATTTAAGTGGAGTAGGATCATCTTGGCTGAGCGCTGGTTACTGTTTAAAAAGGGCTTGAACAAGAAAGAGAGTAGCTTGAACTTGAAATGAAAACTTTATAGACCAACTCATTCATGAGCAATTTATACTTCCTTTTACCTTTGACCATTACAGATATCCATGAAGAATCGTACATGCTAATCAATGTCCCGGCCCCCCCACCTTCTTCAAATCCAACAAAAGTGGTGTCAAAATGGTAGCGGCACACAAACCAAAGCTTTTTCAGCACAAACGTAGCACAAATGTAGCACAGCTGACTGACACCAATTTTGTTTGATTTCGTTAATGGGTGGGGGCTGGTTCATCTTTAAAATGAAAGCGGCACAAACCAGCGCAAACGTTTGACACCACTTTTCTTGGATTTGAAGAAGGTGGGGGGGTAACTTCACTCTGATAACTAAGAAAACCCCAACAATCATATGACCCCCTATGAGAATGCCGTTGGTGACAGTGGGAAGGAAAAACTCCCTTTTAACAGGAAGAAACCTCGAGCAGAAAGAGGTTTAGGGAGGGGCGGCCATCTGCCGCAGCCGATTGGGGATGAGGGGAGAGAGTCGGAACAAAAGACACGCAATTCAAACTCACATCAGATCTTCAGAAAATTTGTGTCTGCAGCAAAATCCACAAATTGGCAATAAAACAAAACAAACAAAACAAATTCAAGACAAAATAATTGTCTTAGAGCACAAAGGCTATTTTTATAGCTTTTTTTGCAAACTGATTTTGTTTGTCTTTAAATTTCTCAAAATTAGATATAAACAACAATGCCATCAGTATCACAGAGGAATTAAAAGCAGGATAAGATCATTTCATAATGGAGATCCTAACTTCAAACACAGAATAGGCTCTTTCAGCTGCTTGCCCCGTTTCTCTCTCAACATGAAGCACAGATAAATCCATAAATCCGGCAGGAAGCGTCAGTGTCATTACTGTGAGCATCAGTTACAAAGTTCAGCGTGAAGAACGCTCAGGAAGCCACAGCTTGTGCAACACTAGCAGTGGTCTGAAGCGATCAGCCGTCCAGGACAGTTAGCATCGAGCGGTGAGGGTCAGGGCGCCATCACTGAGCAGGAGGATTACTATTCGATTTGTGCACTGATGCTCAGGGACACTGGAAAGGCAAAAATCAATGATTTAGAAATATAGATGCAAATATTATAAACAATGACGCTGCTGATCATGGTTCTTTGGGACCTGCTAAATAAACCTCTCCAAGCTCTAGACTTGTGTAACAGTCTATATTTAGTGGATGTGCAGCTGCAGAGTTTCATCCTACCAAGATTGAAATCTAATTACAACATTTTGGAACTTAATGATGGAAACTGTGCTTTTGCTTTCTCATATTTCCATTTTAATTTTCCAGTTGCAGCTTTCAGCCACGAGGCGGGCTCAGGTGTATGCTCAGAATAGCCCGGTGCTCAGAAATCCATGTCAGGCAAAATAATCCCATTTACTTCATTAAAATTTAATTTTATGGCTTCATAATCAAAGCTTTCCCACTAACTTGATGTGATTCGAGCCAAGTCAAGCAGCTCATTGTGTTTAAGACACAATGAGCTGCTTTGCTTGACTTTTTCACATAATCTGTTTGTCGAAGGGTTTGGATTTTTGGTATGAGTGTGAACCGACACAAATAATGATGAAGATGATGAATGATTAGCATAAGCACACTGGCCATTTCATTAGGTACACTTGTTCAGCTGCTTTTTGATTTAAATATTTAATCATCCAATCACATGGCAGCAACTCAATGCATTTAGGTACGCAGACATGGTCAAGACGACCTGCTGAAGTTCAACCTGAGCACCAGGATAGGATGCTCAGTAGACTGTTGATCTACTGGGATTTTTACAGAGAATGCTCCAAAAAAGACAAAAAATATCCAGTGCGGGGCAGTTTTATGGGAGAAACTATCTTTTTGACGCCAGTGGTCAGAGGAGAATGGCCACACTGTTTCAGACTGATAGAAAGGCAATACTAAGTCAATTAACACTCAGTACAACCAAGGTATGCAGAAGAGAATCTGCATGTGAATTAGCAACACAAGCAGAATGACTACAGTAGTAGCAGACCACTCCTGTCAGCTAGGAACAGAAAACTGAGGTAACAATTCGCACAGACTCACCAAAACTGGACAATAGAAGATGCAGAAGGTGCAACATTTGAATGGTAGGGTCAGAATTTGGTGTAAAATACATGAAAGAATGGATCCATCCTTACTTTTATTAACAGTTGAGGCTTATGTTGGTGGTGTTGCCATAATGTACCATGTCACAAACTTGAGTCATTTCAACTTGGTTTCTTAAATATGACAGTGTGTTCACTGTTTTCAAATGGTCTCCACAGTCCACATCACCTTTGGAATGTGATGGAAGAGAAAAATTACATCATGTACATGAAGCTGAAGGCAAAGGGTTCCCAACCCAGTAACAGAAAGACAGTGTACCTAATAAGTGACCATTGAGTATATATATTTGAACATATTATTTTTAGCATTCAGAGATAACAGGAAGGAAGAATCTAGCTGTAGGGTACAGACTAGATTTTCATGTTTCCGAGCAGTTTCATTATTATCATTATATATTTCTCCATTTTTCTTGCTGTTTATTATTCTTATCAAGAGTTTAGTAATAATTTGGAGGTGACATTATATAAAACGGCACCTGTATATACACAATATCTGGGTCCTTTGGGGTTAATTGACTTTTCCATATTGCACATCGAAACCACGCACACTTTTAAGGATCTGCCAAATGAAAACTCTCTTAAAGTTCTTATCTTGCTTTGTTGAATTAATTTGAGGTATTATCACCGATCCTGTTATCTCTAACATTTAGTCAACATGACGGTAAAACACATTCAAAATAATTGCAAGAGTGAATCAGAACTTCCCCAAAACAGTTTGAGCAAATACATGTGCTAGATAATGAAACATACAATCTCTTCTTTGCAACACATGTTTACACAGGAACACAACCAGACGTGTTGCGCTGATCAGTGCAGATTGATTGCAGCGTGGCAATCTGTCTGCATTTATAAATGGGATGGCAGTTATTTGCAAACCATTGCCAGTCTGCCTGAGAGGGATTGTAATCAGTTCAAGTTGGAATCCAAGTGTTTGGGAACAAGTTCCCTCCTACCTGGTGACCTGTGCAACCAACTTGCAATTGAAAGGCATACCTAGAGATTGAGGATGTTGAACGTTCAACCTCTGGTTGATCTGTTGGTTGCTGCAATTACTTGCACTCAGCTGTCAAATGCAAAAAAATAAAAAATAAAAAATATGAAACCACTAAAAGCATGTTTAAGTGCCTTAAATGTGCTATTCATTACCTTAAGTTACCTTACTACACATTTGATTTGTGATCTAAGTAAACACATCACTTTCGTGATGAGTTTGCACTAACAGGTGGGCATGGAGTAGCCTCTGTTTCACCTTCAGACCCACCTGTTTAATATTCCATTATGGGCAAGTGATAAAGAGTGAGCTGTTCAGTTCCTTTTTACCCTTTTGTGAAGAGGTACATTTTTCCTAAAGTCAATAATAGCATCCTATTACTAAACGAGATCACAGGAAATAAGCCTTCTGGCTGAGTTAGCAGACCGGTGTTAGTATTACAGTCATGCCTATTTTCAAGACCAAGATGGCAAAAGCAGAAATTTCTGGCTTCAGAGCAGTATTAGGCAAACCAAAAGTAGCAATGTGGTGTATTCATGACTGAATAAATAATCCTTGGGGATGATTTAACTGCATTTGAACAGTGTTATTTGTGTACTTGGCTGTTTTTGTGGATTTCAGCTGGGAATAATTTTGTTTGCATTTTCAGAAGACTGTGGTGAAGCACTAACATTTTCATTTCTCTCTTAAGAACACTCCAAATTTGCTGTGGTTCATCATGCTAACCAAAGGCACCCACCCCTAGCTAAACATGCTTTACCAACTAATTCACAGACTTTAAAATATGACAAGCTCATTTTCCTCTTCTAGTACATGCTATTCTTATCAAACCTGTTGGTTTGGAAGCCATAAGGGGAAAGTAACTGAGTTCAAGTGTAGCTGAGGTTTGGAGACAAACGACCACGGGGAGAATGTGAATCCACAGTGTCTTACAGAGCTCTTGTGTTAGAAAATGAAATGTCCCGGGAGAAACTGTTCACCACACCACAGAGTCATTAATTCTGCATCATGACCTGCCTGTCTGCTGGCAGCAGCCGGGCAATGTGTATCCTGTGGCATCATTAGATTAGGAGTCAGATCAGAACAGCTACAAATAACACAAGGGCGGTGCTGTGGGATGGGATCAGATGGGAGGTAATGCACAATATGAGTAAACTGAAGGTGCGATTTCATGGAAAAAAAAAAATAGGCATAATAAAATTAGGCAACCTGTAACATTATTTTCCACAGTGCCATCTCTGAACAGTGTTTGTACACTGACTTTCATTTTGCAGTGTTTACAACCGCACAATTAGAAATTCAGGCAGTGACTGGTTTAAATCACAATTAGAGAGACAGCTACACAAGTGAGCCGCATTAAGTTAAATACCAATTAGCAGTATGTGCCAGTTTTAATAGAGCTCTGACAATTAGCATTTTTATGTGTGTTTCCAAGGCATAAAAAGACAACTTACAGAAGTCACTGCCAATCTCCGCTTAATTGGTTCCAAACTTCTGCAACATAGCAAGAAGCAGCAGCTCAGCGATCATGAAAAATGCTTTTAGGAAGACTTTTGAGTACGACGACTCTCGCCAGAGTGGCTAACTGGTAGCTACAAAAAAAAAAAAAAAAAAAAAACCCAGGATT
>VUQG01010427.1:18613-36538 GCA_015106755.1 Etia nguti | reverse complement strand
TGCCCCCCCCCCCCCCGAACTGTACTCATTAAAGAGAGGTTTCTGTTTTGCACAAAACTATTGATTATCTCATCCCTAATGGTTGCAGCCACTTTCATAAAATACTTCTTTACAGTCCTTAAAATTGTTATTACCCAGAAACCATTAACTACAGAAGCTCCATCTTCTTATGTTCAAAGTTTATTTCCTTTCTTTGTTCACATTACATTGATTCCTTTCCCCCCCTTTCCCAGCGCACAGTAGTGCACTGTAGTCTGACACATGCAAACATGTACAGCCTAAATGATAACTCACCAATGTGAGTTTAATTGAATGGCTTTCACACTGTAGTAACACATATATAAACAGCTGTGACTTACCAGTGTTTTCTACAGTTATTGCCTGTTTTACATTTAACTGGTTTGCCATATTTCCTTATTAATATAGCACAAGATATGCTACTGCTGGCTCCATGTTAATGTGAGAAGGACTATAAAAATTTTATTTGTTTTGAAATGGAAGCATTTCTAATGGTGTTTTACTTACTGGAAACTTTCCTTAATGTTAATTGAAATTAATAGAAAATATCCAATAAACTATATAGTATATACAAGCACAGCAGATATTCCTAATGAAATTGTATTCATCTGCACTCAGATCTCAGAACGTAAAGTAATGAATGTCTTTATGGAGCGTAATACGCACGAGGAGGCAGAGAGGATTCGTAAAGGTTAAAATGAAAAGCAAGTGTTGTTTTGACCATTTTTATCTATATGATTTGTGTGAGTGTTTAGTTTTGTTACAGCATGAAAAATAATTTAACTTCACTGCAAATGCGACCAAAACAAATCTCTGTATTCGCTTGTCCTTTGTGATAAACTATCTCTTAAAACAGAGCGGAGAATGGCAAAAACGGTGTTGCACGTCTGGATAATAGAATGACAAATCAAAGCAGATGTAATGACAAAGAGAGGATGATAAACAAAGAAAAGCATCAATGTGCAGTAACAGCCGCAGGGCTTAAAACTGCCTCAAGTAAACAAACCGGTGTTTAATCTAAATAGTACAGTGTCATATTGCAGTGTTCACTCACATTCAGATAATATCGTAAAGGATTTCCAGTTCCAGATGTAAACCTCAACCCTAAAATCAAGTTCCAGCACTAAAAAAACCCTTCTGAAGAGATTAGGAGTTGCAATAAAATGCCCCAAATATGTTTTCACATGCCTATTTCATACTCCTGAAACCTCTTTCACACTCAAAATCTTTGTGTCAGACAACAATGTGTTCTGTGCAAAAGGGTCACGGTAAAAATGCACATCAGTTAACTGGCCGGACAGATATCAATGTCAGTTTTGCATATCATAACTGCATCTTGTGTAAACATTTTGATATTACGTGTGCTGGGAAGCTTTTTTTTCACAGTAGATTTTTAGTCGTAGTAGTCATCATCGTTTTTGTCCAGTGTCCCTGAGAGCAAATGTTCTGTCCCATTAAGTATTCAGACAGAGCCTTGGAACAGACAGAAGACCTCTGCCTACCTGTGACAGTATGGCAGAGATGTAGCTTGGAAAGAGGCCACGGAGGATATGATCATGTTCTGAATAAAAGCCTAGTGTCTCGGTTTTGTACAGTCTGAACCTGATCAATAGTTTCCTGATTCAGGCAAGTTAAAAAGGCCGTTACATTAATCCAGGGATGATGAGATGAAAGTGTGCAAAATAGTGTCCGTGTCTTCACAAAGCTTGTGAAATTGCTTTAAAAAAGTGGTATCCATCTTAACTTTTGATGATACTTTGATTAATGTCAAACCAGAGGTCAAGATTCCTGGGAACAGGCTCAGTATGATCCAAAAGGGAGACTGCTGACAGAAGATTTGTTATGCTGCATGCTAGGCCCCAGTGTCAAGTATCTTTAGAAATTACTTTTTTAACATTAAAAGCTGGGCAAAGAGAACTCTGTTTAACAGGATTGGATCAGTGGGGCAGGCAGAGAATTCATGTCAATGAGAAGCATGTATAAAGAAAATAATATCGGTCCTAAAACTGAACCCTGTGGGACACCAAATTAAACAAATGAAGATGCATAATTGTTTACAAAATGTTATATTCTACCAGCATAAAGAAAAACTGTTCAACACCTATAGTGAATGCCACCACCCAATGCTTTAAGGTCTGCCTTTATGCTGTCATTGATCTTGCTCAATGCTGCTGCAAAAGTTTTTGAAAAGAAACAGTTAAGACAAATTAGGGCTTTGTATCAAAATGAGAATAATTTTGCATATGCGGGTTTTTTAATAGAATTTAAATGCCTGTTCTTTTGCACTTTGAACTCTTAGTCATACTTAGTCAATATCAACAAAAAATTATATTTAACAAGAGTCTTTTCTTTGTCCCTTGCCTATTTTTACTGTTGTTTTCCCAACCACAAACTTGTATAAAATATAGAGTCACCATGACACAATCCATAGGTCAGTAGTTTCGGGCTGAGGATATTAGCCCTTACCATCTTTACCCGATGTTTTGAAACCAGACCCGACGACAAAAGGGTGGGTCTGACTTTGAAAAAGGACATTGCATTTTCACTGGCTAACGAGTTCTGATTGACAAGTCATTAGCTAGTGCACGTATTCCAAATAATCTAGCTTTCTGATCATCAACTAATGATCATAATTTATAAAATAAATGCTGGCCATGGGGCACTTGCACATTACATTTGCTTTTCAGACCTGGAAGCTATGTCTATGACAGATTTAGCATTTATGCTAAATAGCTAACTAGCATTACCTAGCATGCGTTTGGTGGGATCATTTTATAAATGTGCATATGTTAATGTTAGAAATACTCTGTTTGAAAGTTACTGTGTGCCATAAAATTTACTTTAAAGCTGCAAGTGTGGATTATTTATTACTGCACATTAATTTTTGTGTTGCCAGTGCATCTCCCTTCAACATTTAAATTACTTGTTTTATTTCGTGTTATTTGAAAAATCTAAACCATTTGCGAAATTGCTATTGGCATGGTACTGCCCAGCACTAAAATGAGCAAGGACTGACGGCATACCTTTTTGTGAAAACTTTATTGGTATAGCATCAAAAGAGCTTTCATAAGTGACACTGTTTTCAAAGGTTCAGCCAAAGTAATGAAAAAAAAAAAGTTCAGACTGTGTTTTTTTTGTACGTGAAGAACACCAGAGGAAGTGGCACTAGGGCTTTGATTGCTTTCATTTATCAGTTAAATAAGATAAAAACAGTAACCTTACCTAAACCTAAAGTGTAAGCTTGGTTCAAAAGTGAATTGATAGTGGTTAAAGTGGTTTACATACACATATTTTAGCCAATCTGTGACCAGTGCCATAGCACATGCTCCCATCCTCAAAAATGTAATGCATGTCAGGGCCTATGGTACCCTGTGGAGACTGAAAGCCTTACACTTGACACAAGTGGCCTAAGTTGACCATGTTTATTAAGGTAAAAATTGTCTAGAGTGAAGAAAACATCAAGCAAATCCAAGTTGTTTTGTCATAATGCACATCTAGCAAAGCACAATGTCACTTTTTACCAGATACAACATATCAGTTCAGTGGTGCACTTGTGATCTCAGGTAAAAACCAATGTTAAGCTATACATAGCAAGAGAGCCGTTAACAACTTCTGTCCCGAGGACCTAAAAAGAACACAGAAGGAGACAAGTGCTGGTCCTCGAGCAGAATGTTAAACCTATCTCACACACACAGACACACACCATTATGCTGATCAATCCAACAAAAAGCCGGCAGTGTTTGGCCAGTACCGTCTCATTGTGTGAGTTGGTGTCCGATTATGGATTACAGACTCTACCTCGGGGACAGCGCAAAGCCCATCCTGAGTTTGAGTTACAGCTTATTTCGCGGTTCTTCTGTAGTAAGCCCCTTGCATCGATCTCCCGGAGTTGCTGAAACGAGCTCTCTTTTTGCATTCACTTCCCTGAAGGCTGGACCTAAATTACCTTCTACCCCACAAGTTATAATTCTGGTGTTGCCCTTAAAACCCCATGTCCCTTAGTGGGCTTGACAAAATCACAAGGCTTTCAACAGTTTTCTACCCCCCCATTATGTACGTTTTGACAGGAGCTTTTTGCAGTCTATAAATGGTACCCTTTTCTGGTGTAGAAAGTGTCTGAGCATAAAATAGCAAGAAGTCTGTCTGGTCTCAAAACCAGTTCTATTATGGAAATGGTTCAGGGCTCCCAAATCTAATCTTGGCTGATGTCATGTCAAACTTCAATGCATCTGTCTCACTTCATCTTCCTCACTCACATTCTTTTTTTCTTTCCAAACAACTTATCTCTCACTGGTGTTTCTCTTTTGATTTTCATTCCACTTCCTTTTATCTCTCCCCTCTCTGTGACTCTGTTTATTTCCTCCCTTTTTCCACCCTCTTCATCTCTTCTGAACGATCCCTCTTTTGTTATTCTAATTGTGACAGCTACATCAAAAGTGATAGCTTGCATTTCTGGCAGAGATATGAGAGAAATGGTATTCATTAGCAATAATTCATTCACAGAATGACTTGGTAATACAATCTTTGTAAACAGTTGTTTCTTCCACATTTCAGAGTTTGGAGAAAGTTTGACTCTGTTAAACACTATTTTTACAAGGTGTATAAGTACCAGCCTGCTGGCTGTAAAAATTGCAAACCTCAAGTCCCAGCTTCCTGCTACGATATTCTAGTTTTGTTCCCTCTACTTCTACGCAATCAAGCGGACCCTGATATTGAGGCCCGCCATCTGAAAATCTTGTAAGCAGCATGTGGTCTCCTTCATGCTGCTCTCTCAGCTGTTGGATGGCACTTCCAGGGTCAAGCAGTGAGTGCCTCCCCCATCAGCTAAAACCAAATGCTGAACAGATGCTGTGCTGTCAGGTCCGTCTGTCTGCTTCAGGGTGTGATGGACTGGTGTTTTGTCAGTTGGTCCACCTTAGCCTTTAATGGGCTACCATTTAGTCAGTAGGTCTCAATATTTAATGTGCTAGTGCTTTGTTCATCTGTTTGAGGCAGTAAGCGCTCAGCAACTAAATGCTGACATCTGTTTTTTTTGTTTGTTTTGGAAACTGCTTGACCAGTGACTAAGACGATTCACTGTTTGAAAGTAATTGCGCTGCCATTTTGTTGTCATGTTACTTTGAGGCAGTGTCAGTAGTAGTACAAACTGTGAAAGATATGAGAAAATTAATACAGTATGCCATACTTCATTTATGCTAAAGTGCAATTTCTCCAATGGTCCAATTCTCCAGTCGCAAAAGGCAAGTTAGTCCGTTTTAAAATCAAAAGCCATCTCCAGATATGAAATTAGTTACAGCTTCTTCTAATCTAAAGCTTCTCAGAGAGTTGGCAAAATCTTTCCTAATCAACTCACCTGTTCAACAGTGAGGTACATTTTTAAACTGGCCAGCAACACCATGAAGACTGAAAGATTACAGGAGACTAAGTGATGGCAGAATTGTTCTTGGTTAAAAGCAAAGCAAACAAAACCAAACTCTTTACATCTGGCATAGTCAGGTACACTGACTCCTTCACGGTTGTAAATAGAGGATTTCACAACATGGAACAAACCACTGGTTACTCAAGAACAGGGAGGCCAGATTAGGCTTTGTCAGAAAAATGTAAACATGCCTGTGTAGTTCTTTGACCAGATAACACCAAGACTAAGAATGTACCAGAATGATAGGAAGAGATAAATGTGGAGAAGGAGAGAGCAGGACCCAGTGCATTCCACTTCATCTGTCAAACATGGTGGAAGTGGGCATGTTTGGCTGCCAGTGGAACCTAGTCACTGGTGTTTATTGATGATGTGACTGCAGATAAAAGTGGCAGGATGAATTCTGAAGTGTGGAGGGCTCTACTATCTGCTCAGATTCAGCCAAATACTGTAAAACTGATCAGACAGCGCTTCACAGTGCAGGTGGATTATGACCCAGAGCATACTGCAACAGCAACCCAAGAGTTATTTAAAACTATCCCTTTTCTTTGCCTGATCTCAGTCCAGTGGAGAATGCTTTTGAGTTACTGAAGACAACACTGATTGCAGAGAAACCAATGAGCAGCAAACGAATATGGCTGCGATAAAACTGATGAATCCCTTAATTTCTAATTAATTTAGAACTTCACATGTCGATTGTTTGGTTTAAAATCTGCTGTGGCTGTTTACACAGGCAGAAGTAGAAAAAAAATGGACACATGGACCTAACTGTATATTTACCATTTTCACAGTGTTACAGTGCTCTATTTTATTTCTATTAGCAGTTTCCAGACCCCATCAACGACTCCAGGAAGTCACTGGTCCCATTCTAAACTGTTGAACTGAACTAAAGATTCAGTGGCAGCTTGTGAAACTTGACAGTTTTCTGAACTCATGCATGCATTTCTCAGTTACAAAAGAGGTTTTGGATCCTGTCTGAAACTTTCCCATTAAATTATTTTTTTTTCCAGACTTCAAATTCTTTCCTTTTTGTTTTTTATCCTTCTCAGAATTTAAAGCCAGAGTTTTATTTACTTGGCCTCAATCACTATGTGTTGGAGCAAATTGTATTAAAACACGCTTAATGAGCCAGTCTTCAATCATAGTCTCAAATATAAATTGGGCAAGTCTTAATTTGTCTCTCTATCTTGGCACCTAATGGGCCAGTCTGTTGGTAGTAAATGGGGCAATATTCATGCGATTAGTGTTTATATTTTAATGGGGAAGTGTTCAGTTGGTTGAGCTCCCATTTATTTGTTTGGTAGTGTGTGTGTTTTCTGTTTTGTTTTGTTTTTCTGATAGTATAAACCTGCCAAGCTGATAAAAATGTTCTGTCATTACTTAATGTCACACTAGGCCATGGATTCATTGTGCTAATGAATTCAGTAAAGACAATAAGTATGCAAATTGGAGGCGCTTAGAGTCATTCAATATAACAATTTTTTTTTTTTTTGACTTGCTTGGTGTGGTTATATCAGATGTTAATGGATCGGAAAGCCAAAGCAATGATCTTCAGGCGTTTTTCCTACACTGTGTGGCATAGTTGTGATGAAAGTGTCTGTTGGTGTCTAGGTGTTCATGTGAGTAATTGAGCCAGTGATGTGTGCAGGCGTGAGTGGTTTCATGAGAATTTATTGACTCTGTCTTTCTGTCTCTCTGCCTGACTGCTTGTCTAAAGTGGGGTTTTGGTTTTGTGGACTGTAAATAGATGAGAGGTTGGAGTGTGAAGTTTTCTTGTCCTACACGGTCCTCTGGGACATGAGACGTAACAAACCGGCTAAAATCCATCTTTTTAAACATTTTCATTTTAGAAGTGCTTATCTGTTTGCAACGTGTCTAGTTGTTATAGTTTCTAACACTTAAAGACAATAGCTTTACTCTCATGAATAAGAAAACCGGGAAATATTCAAGAGGCATGTTTTTTTGTTATTTTTTGTTTTTTTTACAAAATGTGACTCAAAAGCAAGCTATTACTACAAAAAGCTGCAAAAATGATGAATTTGCAAATGCCCAAGGACACTTTCACATATATACTGGAGGGGCCAGGGATTTAACCACCAACCTTCTGGACAACCGACTCTTATCCCCTCCACAGTCCTAGTACATGCATGTTAGGCAATTTTAAATTGGCCATAGGTGTGAATCTGAGTGTGAATGGTTGTCTGTGTCTGTGTCAGCCCTGTGAAGGACTGGTGACCCATCCAGGGTATACCCCTCCTCTTGCTATGACAGCTGGGACAGGCTCCATCCACATGATATTCCTGGATTGGATAAGTGGAAGCTGGATGGATGGATGTTATTTCTGTGCAGGCTTTGATCAGATACACGTAGGTCATTGCAGCAGAGCTGTACTCTTCATAAAATAATTGCTTGAGCAGCTCTTTGGCTGCTTTTAATCAAGTTTTTGGTTATTCTTTTTAAAACAGATGGATAAAGAACCATTGAAATCTTTTCTTTTTCAGTCAATAAATAAAAATTCACATATGTTCAGATTAGTAACTTTGGAGGCAAGCGACATACTAGCAGAAGGTCTTATTTATGATGTTAGGAGAGTTAATTTATAATATCTTTGGTGAATAAAGGGATTTTGTTCAAAAATGGATTGATTAGAAGAGAGGTAAGTTGGTGTAAAGTTTGCCATCACAATTGTAAATTTGTAGCCACTTTCATACAAGCAGCTTATATGTCATTAATTTGCTCTTTGCAGGGTTTATCAGCATCTCGTCCCTCGGTTTCATAAGCTGTTGCATTTGTATGAAAAAGTTGACAGCAATAGAGTCTGTACATGGCTCTGAGTTGAACAGATTCTGAGCTCAGCCAAACATCTACCAAGTGCTTCCACTGATTGCTTCCCTCCTTGTAACTGTTAATCAGTGAAATCTTGTAGTGGAGTCCTTGACTGGAATGAAAACCTGGATTGTCGGGACCCTTCATTTTTATGTTTGAGAGCCCTGTGTTAAAAGTGACAGTCATTCGAGGGGAGGGGGAAAAAAAGAAACAAAAAGCAGATCTGCAGTTGAAGCAGCACATTGCATTGATTGTTGAACTGAATCCCAGCCTACCTGACCTGGAGGACAGAGCTGGAGCCAGGAGTGAAGTGCGCAACTAAATTTTTTTTTGATGCAGCTGATAAAAATGAGACCAAACTGCCACGAGTTGCTCGTGTAGAGCTGTCCATTGTTAAAGTGGCCTCTTTGTTTGCTGTGGTATCATCATAACATTTATGTTTTCCTGTAAGCATTACTGGATATTGTGTAATCTTATAATCTGGATTAATGTTAGAGTAGCATGCATTACATTGTGTTTAACGGTAAACAGCTGGAGCGTGCACTTAACGCAATACACCAAGAACCAGGTTATGAATTCCTGCCTTAATTTAAAGTGATAGTTTTAGCTTCAAATGAAATAAATAGATTACATCCTGTAGAATCACCACTGCAAAATTTGTGTGAGCAAAAAAAAAAGAAAATCGATCTTATATTTTGAAATGGCTACAGTAAATCTTGTGCTTTTGTCACTGTCATCTAATTTAGTGTGAGCAGCATTTTTTTTTAGGAACCTTACCTTCATTTTCACCAATAAACTGGTCTGCACTGACCGGGTTAAAAATGTCATTGCCTCTATAATAGTGCGCTCCAGTAGCCTATCCAACTGACTTTGATTTATGGACCTGTGCTGATTGGGCAAATATAAACCTTCACTCTGCTCTAGCGACTTCACAGTAAGCAAACACATCAGAACTGTGCCTGGATCTTTTTTTTTTTTATTTTATAGTTTTTAAATTTACTGAAGTAGTCTAACTTCCATTGGCTAAAAGAAAAAAAGTGCTTTAATTCAATATATCAAGGTTCAGATGTGTAGGAAATGGACTCTTCTTTGTTTTTGTCTGCTTTTAAAAGCAGGAGGCAGTAAATCTAGTTTCGGCACACACCCGCTTTGCATCCTGCTGTGGATCCAGGAAATCCTCTGATACGCGCTCACAAGTCGTGTGTCACGTTCCTCATTAATCAGTATTCCTCATTAGATTGAGTTCAATTCCCAGGTGAAGCAGACAACAGAGATAGCAGTCAAACAAGCAGCCAAGGTTAAGTATGCTGCCTGTGGTTTTTTGGGGGGTCTTATTTTGGCCAAAGTCATTACATGCAGCAAATTCAATTCAGCAAGCTAAGGCCTCCTCCTGCCGCATTTCAAATCACAATTATGCTTTGTCTGAGACTCTGTTAATAATGAAAAATGTTATCTCCGACATTGTGTTTTATTGAGCAAACCCAAAATAAATGGAAGATTGTTTTTGCTATTCATGTATAGTATTATATTTTGGTCCCCGGCTTTATCTTAAAACTGAACAGAAGTCCATAACAATAACATTTATTCAGCAGAAATAAAAAAATGGGCAGTCTTGCAGGTTTTTGTCATTTTTATGTTAGCATTCAGAAGGACAGAAAAACTACCCACCTCAGAACTACTTCAATTTTCCTGCTCTCTGCTGTCATTACATCTGTCTTGAAATGTCCTACCTCCAGCAGCAGATGCTGTATTTCAGTGTTCTTCCCGAGAATAGATTCTATAAAGCAGTTTCTCCTGCTGTTCGGCGTAACGTCGACCTCCATTGTAAACACGAGGAAGGAAACGCTGGTGCGGGCGGTTTAGGAAAGCGCTTTGCTAAATGGAGTAGAAGTGGGGCACACTGCATTCTTGTCGCTCTCCATTAATGAACAGACGACAATAACAGAAGTATAAATTAATAACAATTCAGTGCTGCAATTATCTGTTACTTCAGCTCGCCTGGCGGGGCATAAAAACTAAAAGATGCAAGAATTGAAGAAAAGGGGAGTAAGGGGGACTAATCTTCCTTTGAAATGACGTAGGATCTATGGCTTTTTAATTTATAGCGGATTAGCACTTACGTTTTTGATGTTCCAGACATCTGTTGGCCCTAAAAGGCATTAGTTTAATGCAACATGGAGTACTAGAATTATACTTGGGCTCAAATATTTATGTATTCCATTACTGGGTCATTGGTTAGATATGTTCAGATTCAGATTAATTTTAATCTGGGCATTATGTAAGTGATACAAATTTCCAGTGAAATGTGTATCATAATCCTGAGGCTTTCCTACAGTATACACATTAAACACGTTTCACAGAATGAGTTACTCCCGCAGCTGCGAATGCATTGTCTGACATGAGTGAGGTGTGTGTGTAGATGATTTCCATGTATCTTTTTCTTGTTTAGTTTCACTCTTAGCACCCTTATTGTAAGTTTTACACATTTTAAATAGAATAAGTGTTCATCACAGGTACCTCACAGCCTATTCTTACTTGGACTGCATTTAGGCCTCGCTGCGTACCGTCTTATTTACTAAACCGGTGAATTGATTTGCCAGCCAATATTCCTCGATTGTCTCTGTAGACTAAAGCAATAAGGGTGGGCATTGCAGAGAGATGAGTTTATTCGGCATTCATCGATCAAGCAGTCCGAGCAAGATAAGGAGTGGATGCTGAGTGGTGCAGAGCTTCCCACCGAGAGGAGACAGTGACCCGGTTATAAGCACAGCAGCCCCGCTGACCACAGGGTAGCCTGCTTTGAAACTATTATGCATAATATGACAGGAAAAACACAATATTAAGCCGTATTCAGTCAATGTTATGCACACAGCGCACAGCAAAGAGCTACGGCAAGTGCAGCAGCTGTCCAAAACAGCAACACTGCAATATGAAGATGCGTCGTAATGATACCTTTTGTTTGTTTTCAGTTTAATCGGGATCCTCATTAGCATGATGAGCATGATTTGTGTTGGCATTTTAAACAGGTGGCAAATGTACCATAGGAAGAGTACTAAAATGAAAAAGCACATTGGATTGAGTTCTTAGGTTAACGTTTGCCACAGTATGCTTTTCCATGTGAACAGTTTTATCTCTACGTATGAGTGAATGAGAATTAATGTGGTTTTAATGAAAGAAACTTGTAACTCATTTAGGGTGAACAGCCGGATCATCTTACAGTTACTAGAGTTAGTGGTTTAGATTTCTTGAAAAGGCAAAATACTGAACAAACATAATTTGTCATTGTATACAGAAAATACAGGCTAGAGACGTGTGTCACCGCAGCCGCTAAACTCCAATTTAATCTTGACCTTGCCCCATTTTGATTGTACTCTTCAAATAAGAGTGAAATTATGGCTTTTTTGCACTGTGCTGCAGGTCAGCCTCATGCTGTGTTTCTCTGTCACTAGGTGAGGCTTATTTCATGTAATTCCATCTGGACATTTTTCTTTCTTTTTCGGCCCTTCCTTCTTCGTTCTTGGCTCAGCCTCTCCCTTTGTCATATCTTTTTTTATGTCTCGTGCTGAAATCAGAGAGCCAAATTTCTCAAAGTATGAGATAAATATTTCCAAAATTGGTGGCAGAGACATTTGTTCAGTTTAAATTTTGTTTTGTTCAGTTCTTCTGTGGGAATCGAGAGTAACTGAGGTCATATTTTGGGGAAAACTGTGTAAGATTTCATCCCCAATTTGAGTAGGTTTTTGATCATAAACCAATCCCGTCACTGAAGCTTCTCTGGATTTGCAAAAAGGAGCAGTGCTGTGTGTTTAGTAACACTGAGCACCAAACAGAATATGCCTGCCCATGATCAAATATGCTCATGTATGATATATGAAGGTAAATGTTTAGCTGACAGATTAAAGTTTTGGTGCTGGTTTACAGGTGGAAACTTAAAGCATTCGTCATCCCTGCAAAGTGTAGGTTCACGTAATTTAGAAAACAAGAAGTAATGCTCATTTTCCATCTTAGCTATTCGCTTGATGTTTTGTGAGCGTTCCCGATGCAATGAAATATTTCGTTGCAGTGACAGGAAGTGACAGTGGCACAGACTGATCTGACAGCGCTAACTGACGCTGAGAAGCTACAGCAGTGCCAGTTCGTGATCTATCAATAATGCCATTCTCAGTGCCTATTTACTTTGGCCTGAAGAAAGTGGAAGATGCCCGGGTTGCCTTTTTTATTGAGTTTTCTTTCAGGAGCCTTGAGAAGCTCCAGTCTGACAGATCTATTTGGCAGAGGTGAACACAACGCCAGATAAGTGATGTGTCTACACACCCTCTACCTTCCTGCACTCTTTATCATCTCATTCACACCCAGTCTTTTATTCTTTGCTTGCTTGTTTTTCTAATCTGCGTGGGACTTTGGGAAGCTTTTCAACTGTTTCGCTGTTTGGACTACATGACTGTGCAAGTCCCTCGCTTGTGCCTAGTTTCTGTATTCTGATGTAGGTACAGCTGTCTGATTAGCATGGGTGGTTTGAGATTGGTGAAAAGGTCAGCGCTCATTGACTTCATTGACTCGAGAGTTCATGGATTTTGTTTCTTGTCTCCCTGTTGGATAATTGATTGAATTGCCAATGCTTATGATTAATGGCTGCATTCAGGTGTGGACCTCTAAACAAGCACTCTCTCACTGTGAACCTCACACAGTTCTGAGCCACAGTTTCTCCCTGTTTGCCTAACTCGGTAAGAGGGTACAGAAGCACTCGGAAAGCTTCCAGGTGCAAATACAATCTAGATTATGGGTTGTTATAGAGTCACAGTCTAGATTACTTTTCTCATTGACGAGGAGATGCATAACCTCATAGGTCACCACTGTTCTGAATAAATCCAAAACCACCAATATTGTTCATTTTTTAGTAGCATATACCTTAGTAGCATACATTTCAACAAACCAACCTGCCTTTTTGTGTCGCTGTTGAGGTTTCGGTACAACTTTAAATGTAACCTTAAATACTATTAAATGATCACATGTCTTTATAATGCCTTTATAAAGTACTCATGAGTACTGTTCGAATGGGTTCTTCAGGGAGGCGTTGAATACACTCTACTTGCACCTTGATATTTAAAACATGAGGAAATAATACAGAAAAGTTGAAAGAAACCATCAGACTGTAAAGGTAAGTGACTGTCATTTTGACAGAAGTGATCTCAGTCTGATTTTACATACCCAGTGTCTGACATTCCTGTTCGCAGCAGCTAAATTGCTTCTTAGTGCTTTTCAAACAGGTTACCCATGTCTGACTCAGCTGACACTGACATAACTTTGACTCGTGTTAGGTTTAGGCTCACGTAATTTTGCTGGAATCATAGTCATTGTTTAAAGTGAGGAGCCATGGTTGTCGGAATGAAGCGGCATGTCGGCAGCACGTTTTGTCGATCAGTCAATCCACCCTGGGCCTCTACTATGAAGTTCAGCCCAGCCTGTCTTTCTGTTGTCTCACTTCACTTTACCCTAACATTGTCAGTCAGGCTAACCGGTCACGTGAAGTTGGTTATCGACTCGATAAGTTAACCCAGGATGATCAATGTAGCTACAAGTGTGTTCACATGAATCAGGTGGCATTGTCACCATCTGACAACTATGAACAGGTCTACTGGCATTTTACAAAGGAAGATTTTACTATAATATTAATAGGAAACGTTAAACAATGCAAAACAGCTGCTGCTAACAAATGAGCAGTTTTTAGAGTATGTGAGAAGAATATCAATGTACAGTAGTTTAGCATCAAAAGCGCCACATGAAGGCGTTTGCGCTTTAAGCACTTTGGTGAGTAAGACTGGGAAAAAAGAGAGCTGCTGTATTAATAAAAGTTCAGCCTGTTTGAAGCCAGGAAAGAACGTCAACTCTGGAATGTAACAGACTTATCAATATCACAACTCTATCACTGAGACGTGGAAGACGTGACGAACACAAGTTAAATGTAGGCTTAGTCTATATCCAGTTAATATGGGGTGATCAGGTGTAAATAGGTGTGCTGTTTACAATTATAATGCTTACAGAAAATTAAAATTATAGAACTGTTTTTAACCAGCAGGAAAAATATAAAGGAGTAATATATTATCTAAGAATCTATATTTATTACTGATACTAATAAATGAAAGGAAAAGACTTTAGGTGTTATTGAAAAACTTGACCTTCTATCTGCACACAGATTCTCCCAGGAATGGTGGTGCTATGGTCCAGATAGTTGACTGATTGATTTCCTCATCTTCCACATAAAGGTGCAAACGTAACCTTCCTAGTAGAGAAAACCTAGTGTTAACCCTAAAGTTTCCTGAACATGATGAAATCCTGCTTTGTAGTACAGGCATCAGGACTCCATTTCAAAGACTAATGTAACTGAAATTAAAATGTTTTTGGTGGTGTAGATGTGCATTCATATCTGCACTACCAATTGATTTTGTTCCAACGGTGAAACAAAATTATCTTTTAAATTAAAGTGCTGGATCCTGAGCTTGCCACCGTGAAGCTGTTATTTCACAGCACATCTGTTGTTACTTACACAATTTATTAGTGTACATTTTTTGGGGGGGGGGTTTGTTTTTGACTCAAACATTTACACCCCCATAAGTCACTTATGTTTGCTCTGAACTGTCTGAGTCTCCCGCTTCCTATTTTATAATTGCCTTTTTTTTTTTTTTTTTTTTTTTTTTTATTTAAAATTTTATTTTTTTTTTTTTTTTTTTTTTTTTTTTTTTTTTTTTTTTTTTTTTTTTTTTTAGAAAGTATCTGCATCTAAAAAAAATTTTTAAAAAAAGACTTCTCTGTTTCCTCACTTCCTGATTTTGTTGAAAAGTTATCTTTGGACACTCACAGTCACATGACAGCAGTGTGGGCGATAAAAACTCAGCAACTGCTTTTTATGGAGGTGCAAATTCAGATGTGATTTTCAGCTGTGTTGAACTGCATCACATTGTTTTCTGTTTGACTTCCAGCCTCAGAAATCTAAAGTCGTCCCCACACCGGTGAACTTCACCATCACTCCGGACACTCTGCAGAGCCGAGAGGTCAGAAAACATGTGTTACATATATATCTTCATTTTTATTTGTTTTTTTTTTTTTTGCTTGATTTCTTCAAATTTAAAGCTTTAAAGCTGTTCTCAAAGGATGAACTTGCTTTTTGTCTTTAGAAAAATTCACTTCCCAAGTTTCTCATCCGAGGACATTTAGACGCCACCAACTGCGTGATCAGCCTGCCGCTTACTGGAGAGGTGGTGGTGGAAAACTCGGACGTCCCCATAAAGAGTATTGAACTGCAGCTGGTACGGGTGGAGACCTGCGGTAAGCGCACGCTGTGAGGCAACCAGTCTTAACTTTCATTGGACAGGGCCCCAGGTTTTATGAGCATCTGCTGTGTTCAGGCTGCGCTGAGGGTTACGCCAGAGACGCCACAGAGATCCAGAACATCCAGATAGCCGAAGGTGACGTCTGCCACAGCCTCGCCATCCCCATCTATATGATCTTCCCCAGACTGTTCACCTGCCCCACGCTGGAGACAACAAACTTCAAAGTCGGTCAGTAAAACCCATCCCTGTGATTCTCACACAAACACTTTACTCCAAGGCTCATTTTAGTATTTTATTTACCAGATTTACTGGTTAACAAGCCTGTGGCTCTTGTTTTGAAAATTCAGCAGACAAATTTTATTATAGTTTAGCGTTTTTAACCACAACTCATCACAAAGAGACACACTATATTGCCAAAATTATTTGCTTGTATGCCTTCACATGAATATGAACTTCAGTGATGTCCCATTCTTCATCCAGGGGGTTTAATATGATGGCACCCCCCACATTTGTGAGGTCAGACACTGATGTTGGATGAGATGGCTCACAGTGTCTGCTCTAATTCATTCTAAAGGTGTACTTTCAGGTTGAGGTCAGGACTCTGTGCAGGCCAGTCATGTTCTTCCAAACCAAACTCACTCATCCATGTCTTTATGGATCTTGCTTTGTGCACTGGTGTGCAGTGATGTTGGAACAGTAAGGAACTGTCCCCAAACTATTCCCACAAAGTTGGGAACATGAAATTGTCCAAAATGTTTTGGTATGCTGAATCATTAAGAGTTCCTTTCACTGGAACTAAGGGGCTGAGCCGAACTCCTGAAAACCAGCCCCGCACAATAATCCCCCCTCTACCGAACTTTACACTAGGCACAGTGCAGTCATACCATTTTCATGGCAACTACCAAATTCAGTCTCATCCATCAGATTGCCAGATAGAGAAGCACGATTCATCTCTCCAGAGAATGTCTCCACTGCTTCACGCCACCCCTCAGTCCAGCAGTGGCGTACACCACTGCATCCAGCGCTTTGCATTTCACTTGGTGATGTAAGGCTTGGATACAGCTGCTCAGACATGGAAACCTATTCCATGAAGCTCTCTACAAATTGTTCTTGAGCTAATCTGAAGTCCACATGACATTTGGAGGTCTCTGTGTACTATGCGCCTCAGCATCTGCTCACCCTGTGATTTTACGTGGCCTAGCACATCATGGCTGAGTTGCTGTCATTCTCAAATCCTTCCACTTTGTTATAATCCCACTTACAGTTGAATGTGGAATATTTAGAAGCAAGGAAATTTCACCACTTGTTGCACAGGTGGCATCTGATCATATTACCACACTCACTGAGCTCCTGATAGCGACCCATTCTTTCACAAATATTTGTGGATGCGGTCTCCACGCCTAGGTTCTGGATTTTATACATCTGAATACAGTGATTTGATATAGTACACTTTGTTTAAAAAAGTGTTTTAATCTTGCTGTGGTGTGTTTTATGTTCTTATTTTTCATCCAAAATTTTGACTTATGCTTCCATGTTCAGACAGGATCGCAACCTTGTCAGTCTCCATCTGCAGCAGGTGGAGTTTAGAGCTGAACAAGGACTATGGCCTGCAGTCCAAGAGTGCTTTAGACTACAAGTCACACTTTATTCATGTCCACACCCAGTTTGGATTCACCAGTTAGCCTCAGTGCTTAAACAGGAAACCACCTTTCTGTGTGGCACCTGTGTTCAGGTAGTGGGCATATAAAATGCTTACATAGAAGAAAATTAGAACAGGCGGCTTCTTTTTCAGTGAACATGGAGCTGGATATATACAGAGGCCTCTGTGATTAAGTATTTCTGGCCCTCAAATGATGATCGGGTAGGGTAAGACAGTGTTATTGTTGGCTGTTCTGCAGGACACAGTTGTAAACAAATATCAGATCTAAAGGAAAAAGTCCTCACTGCTGCCAGGAGTTAGGATGCTGCTGTGGAGAAATCAATGAAACCCCAACTTAAAATAAACATGCTCTTGATAAAACAGAGAAAGTTCTCTGCGCGGTGTGATGATGAGTGTTTCTTTTCT
Organism: Etia nguti; assembly: GCA_015106755.1. Lineage (NCBI taxonomy): Eukaryota > Metazoa > Chordata > Actinopteri > Cichliformes > Cichlidae > Etia > Etia nguti. Next base: position 18,885 of record VUQG01010427.1, on the reverse strand, counting down.
TCAGAGTTTGAAGTCAACGTCGTTGTCGTGCTCCATGATGATCACCTGATCACAGAGAACTTTCCTCTGAAGCTGTGCAGACTCTGAACTTGCATCAATTCTGAGAGAAGCTCAGAGAGCTCAACTTCTCATCCTGCAACAAACTCATCATGTTAATGTGGCCAAACTCTTATTTTTGTTTAATAAATTCACTTTTGAAACAATTTCATATTTCCTAGTTGCTGTTTTTTTTTGTGTCTTAAAAAAAAAAAAAAAAAAAAGGAGGGGCAGCA
>VUQG01010427.1:4858-17581 GCA_015106755.1 Etia nguti | reverse complement strand
TTTTTATATCCCCCCCCCCCGCCAAAAAAAACAAAACCCAAGCTTAGCTTTATTACACTGTGCAGCCACAACATTACAAACAATGGGTGAAGCGAAAATCATGCAGTTTGCATGATTTAGCAGCAGCCCTCTTTCTTTGCAGGTTAATATCCCAGCGCCTGTGCAGAATATGGTTACAACCTCCTTTGGTTGCCTCCTTTTCCTTGACCTCAGTGGAAAATGATGTGGAGGAAAATTCCTCAGGGCTAGGAAAAGAAGCACAGTGCTTACAGACTGAGACTCCACTCAGACACCAGACTCCTCAAAACTTCAGATGTTGAGAATGTCCTGAAGATTGACTACAACAACTTTCATAGGCCACATGAGAGAGAAAATATTAGTTAATAACCAACGTCTGGATTTTAAATAAACAGACTATAAAGAGAAATGACATGTTGCTTATCCAGCTTGTAAGCCTGCCTATATTCAGGCTTAATCAATGATAACCCCACAGCTGGCAGTACTGCAAAGGATGTAACTAATGCCGACTGACTCATGACAAGCCTTAAAATTCATTTTAACAGGTTTTTATATGTAAATATAAGCTTTTAACACAAGGAAATAGCATGATAAGAAGATGCATTATGCTCATAGTTATCCTTTGGGTCTGACGTCCTGTAGCCAGCAGTGTGTCCTCTGCTAAAGAAGGCACTGAGGCACCTTTCCTTAGTGTTCAGAAAAAGGTAAATACCTCCTGTTGTGGCTGCCATGCAGATACTGTGCTACAAATCTCTGCAAGCAAAACTCAACTATTTATTTTGCACCTTGCTTGTTCCACACCTTAGACCAAACAGTTTACCGTGAGTCTCTGGTATCGCTGCTCACCTCATTATGGAAGCTGTGTCTGCACTCCAGCACGCAGGTGTCGTCCGGGCTCATTTCGTCATGACAGATGATGCAGGGATCCTCCATGTTCAGCTGCAATCGACATGCACAGTCAGGCCTTGCTAAACAGCGCTCACCCAACCCTACCAATGCTGCACATACCAGGCTGCCGGCAGGCAAAATTGTATTAATTCGCAAATGAAACTAGTTATCAATAGATGCACTCCTTTTGATTTATGTTTGCTCAAAGGAATTTATTGTTTTAAAGTAAATTTGAAGATTTACTGGTCACTAGAAATGAGTTACAACCCTGATCAAGGCTCATAACAGCTCTGCAAGTCGACAGCAGGAAAACAACACTAACAGTGAAATGATGAAAATGTGCAGCTTTGAGCCAAACTTGGGTTAACACCAGTACTAAATGATGATTTTTGGACTCACAGCATTGGAACTTCTGACTCTCTGTTGTCCGATTGGCTGCCACACAGGTGCTGGGTTTACCAACGGAGGGGTAGCACACTGAGCTGGACTCCCACGACCCAGAACGCTGGATCTGGCAGAGTTAACCCTCTCCTGAGAGGAAGAAATGAAGTCAAATAGTCAAGAAAATACTCAAAGTCTCCACAAATCCAGGTATCAGTCACCTGAGAGGGGACCTGTGTGATAAAGTAGACTGCAATATGGTTCTTACTGGTTAGTTTTAAATAGAAACCAATGGTGTAACAGCTCCTGATGATTTTACTTCTGTAGGCAAGTCCAGTTTTATCTTAAGTGGCTTAACCAATAAAATAATTCAAAGCATCAGTCTAAACAGAGATGCCCCATTGCCACCTCCTCCAGCTCTTCTGGAGGACCACCAAGGTGTTCCCAGGCCAGCCAGCAGACATAATCTGTCCAGTGTGTCCTGGGTGTGGCTCAGGTCCTCCTCCCAGTACACCTCAGAACACCTCACTGAAGAGGAGGCCTAGTCAGGTACCAAACCACCTTAACTTGATCCTTTGGGTGTAGCTCTGCAGTTTTGCTTTCAAACTCATCTCTCTCTTCATTGTGTCACTGCACCAATGTCAATACCCCCCTCACTTGTGAACATACACTCTGAGATGCCTTAGCTCATCCCTGATCTGGAGTGAGGAGGCCACCCTCTTCTGGCCGAGAACCATGGCCTCAGAGTTAGAGGTGGTAATTCTCATTCCTGATGCATCACACTCGATTATGTAACCAAAATAACTGAAATTATAATATTACTCAGCTCTGCTTCTCTTGTGTTGTGTTCCTTCATTTGCCAGAAGCTGTTATCCTCACTCACATTGGTCAGAACAGACCAACAATTCTGAGATGCTAGTCTTTCTATCGGGGCATCACGATGGTCCAAATATACCATCGGTTTAGACAACACTCAGATCAGTCCATAATTGGACAGATATGGTGTAGTCTGAACCCAGTATTTGCACCATCTCCCCATTTGAGCTTCAACCAAGTCTGTTTCACCAGGAACCTCACCGACAAACCCTTAAAACCACTTTAGATCTTTAAAAACCTTTAAGAATGTGTCTACCTGATGGTCCAGGATCAGCTGGGTCACTCCTCCAACTACATCCTGTAAAGTCATGCTGCTAAAACTTCCACCGCTGGATGAACGCAGCTCCTGAACAAACCTCATCAACTCTGACCTGAGTACACAAAAACAGTTAATACATTTTATTATGTGGGTTTGAACACAGCGGTCTAAATGTGAGTCTGCAGCAGGAGGACGACACTTTTCTTTTTAAACAGCTGCTAGTGTTACCTTGTATAGTCAGGGAACATGGTGGACAGCGTCTCCATGGCTTTGCCGAACATGGTGTTATGCTGCGGAGGCTCCGCTGTCCTGATTGGATGTTTGTGCTGAACGGGCGGGGCCGGTGCCTCAGCCGCAGGGGGAGCAGAGTGGTGGATGGGTGGAGGAGTGCTGCGTGAGGCCTGAGCTGAAGACTGAAGAGTAAACTCTTTGGCTGTTGCAGACAGCTGCAACATTCACACAGAAGAGCAGGAAGAGTTAAAAATGTAATGTTACAAGTGAGCTAACAGAGAGATCCTGATCAAGACATTTGGTCCTTTATCCCAGCGGTCCCCAACCTTTTTTGCACCACGGACTTTCACGGACCGGCCTTTAAGGTGTCGTGGATAAATACAACAAAATAAAATGATACGACTAAGACAATAACTGTTATTTTGTAAATATAATAATAAACGCGAATTCACTGTGTAATTGTGTAACTTTATTAGAAGAGTCCTCCTGAAATGCGCCAACAACATTGAGAGTAACATCCTCCTCTCTGCCCCTTAATGCTCTCTGGTCGCTATGGTAATGCGTAAATATTTCTTTCAAAATAAGACACAACTACAACACGGGAAAAGACTCATGGAAACCAGGTTAACGATAAAAACTCTGAAAACCATAAATTTCACACCCGAGCCTCAACTCTCGCGGCCCAGTACCAAACGACTCACGGACCGGTACCAGTCCGTGGCCCGGGGGTTGTGGACCACTGCTTTATCCAGTTCACCATCTGACTGTTAGCTGAACATGTAATAAATATGAAGTAAATAAATGTTATAACATTCAGTGCAAAGGAAGCAAACTATTTTTGACTTCTATTCGATGTACAAAAGCTAAAGAAAATTTATAATAAATAAAGAAAGACAGAATAAATCAGCATAAAAATATAAATGCATGCATGTGTGCTTGAGTCATTGATTACACAACTGATGTTAACTAATAATTCTGAAAAGCCTTTTTCATGAGCTCCTTGGTCGAAATGCCAAAGCAACTGCTGCAAAGCTGCTCATATGATCAGCCCAAGTTATTGATATAAATAAAGCTCAGCTAAGTGTGTAATTTTTTTTTTATATCCTAGAGAGGAAGCTCTGAGTGCTGTGAGTAAACTAACTTTTTGTACTGGTTTTACTGGAGCAGCTGGAGGTTCAGGATGGCTGTTGACCGAATGCAACTCAGTGACTCGTCTGCCGGTCTTCACCTGATCCATCTGATCCTGGTACTGCCGCTGTGGACCACGTGAAGACAAAATGTCACAACAGGCTTCAAAATCTTTATAAATCATCTCAGCGTGCACATTTAAATCCATGCAGAGCCTCTCATAAATGCTCAGATGGTCAAATGATGTCAGATTATGTATATTTTAAAGGCAGATTGACTGTGCTTGGTTTTATTTTATCAGGCTGTTCTGGAGAGCGTCATAATGTGTGGGATGTCATTATGGTACAGTGATCTCTCCACACAGGTAAAATATAAGCTGCTGCGTTTAATTCAGTCCACCCATGGAGGTGATGGAGAGGACTGAAGACCTCTCAAGCAATGACAGCTAAACATGTGATGGAGACATTTTTCTAATTACTGTATGAGGCCTAAGTTTAGAAGCGCAGTGGAGGATTTGTAGCAGTTATATGCAAAATCTTTGTTGAGTCCTGCTGCTTATGAAGCTGCCTGATCTTACACCTGCGCCACAAACATACGTCTGAATCCAGTGTTAATGTGATCTGAAGGGTTCTTGTACCTCAGCAGTGGAGATTCTCTTTTCCACTTCTTTGATCTTGTCTCTGCAGCCGTTTCTCGCTGCTTCCAGGTCTTGATTTGGGAATCTGCAAAGAAGTCAGACATTACACATAAGCCTGAAAACATCTGAGCTATGTCCGGTCCATTCCAACATCAACACCAGCCACTGGGAATATTCACATTCCCAAAGCACCAAGACCTTAATAAGATTCAGCTCACTGAGGCAGAGCCAGCCGCTCTCTATTGGCTCAGTAAAAGGACAGTGTAGAAGGAGTGCATATCAGGTTGGCATGCAGTCTGGTCTTATGGCACCAGACGTAACCCTACCTCACTCCAGTGCTTTAAAGAAAATCCATTTAGTTTGAACAGGAACAAATTTCCATCCTTGTTAACTCACATCACCGTTGCTAAAAGCTTCATAAAGAACTTAAAAACAGTCATTTTCATCTGGTGCGTGCAAAAAATAAAGAGGTAAACTTAATTATTTAAGGAGTGCTGCAGACTCAATTTATTTTTGCAAACACTGGATCTTTAAAGTAATTGTATAGTATAGTCCTTTTGTTACTTTACTTGATTACATGCACTGTTTGATTGAGCAGTTTTTACTGACCGTCTTGCTACAGACTACTTTTGGTACTTTAAAAACAGCAAAAGCACTTCAATGTTTCGAAGCCAACTCAGGGTGTTGAGAGACATTAGTTCAGTTTCTTAAATGACTTGGGTGACATCTACTCTTTCCTGCTCTTACCTGTGTAGCGCTTCATCCAGTTTGTTCAGCAAAGCCTTGGCGTCTGCCAGCTCTTTGTAGAGGCTGTGCAAGCTCTGATCGCGACTGCTCTCCATTAGCGACAGCTGGAGAAGCAACAAGATAAGTTAAAGGATGGGTCGTCATTATTTCAAGTCAGTTTTTGAGTCAACAACGCGCCCAAAAAACACTCTACCAGCAATAAATAACATGATATTAAAATAAACATTTCTTGTTACCAAAACAGTGGAAACATAGAGCTGTGAAGGACTTGAAAAACATCAACATATCTAGTCAGAAATGAGATGTACCAAAGTATTGGCAATACCTGAGCTGTGTGAGACCTCCTGGTGGCCGAGCTGATCAAGGCTTTACAGCGTTTGATCTCATCCTCCAGACTCATCTTTTCAGCTGCTAACTGATTACTGGAGGAACAAAAAGGTGAGAGAGGGAGAATCTTAAAAAAAGAAAAAAGAAAAAAACTTTCAATTTAAGTTTCACTGTCCTGTCTTACCTCAGCTCTAAGAAATCATTCAGCTTGGCTTCATAGCTGGTTTTCTTCTCCTGGATGCTTTGGGCAAGTCTACAAATAAAAATAAAAAGACCACAAAATTGAGGAAATTTAGAGATTAATGTAAGAGCATCCACGACACAGAGACAATGATTTAAGATAAGATTTAAAGTCTTACCTCCCTTGTTGCTCCACCAGCTCTTCTATCTCCTGCTTTAGAGACCTCAGTTCTTCCTGATTGGCTTTCTTCTCCTTCTGGTCCTTCTTCACCTCCTTCTCTAGCTTCTGCTGGAACAGCGTCAGCTCCTTATTGGTGACCTTGACGAGAGAGAAAAAAATTAATTAAAATACAGACACATTAAGTTTCAGCTCATCACATTTATAAATGTCAAATGTATTGTAATTAAAACTGCATGTACTTGAATATTGGCTGTGATCTTCTGCACTTCCTCCTGTAGCAAAACGACGTCTTCTCTCTCGACTACATTTACTTTGCTATTTGTCATTTTCTTGATCTGCTGCTCCAGCGCCCTGTTGCTCTTCTCCTGCTTGTTGATGTCACCCTGGAGAAAATGTGAACAGTAAATGACAACTTACTCTAAATACTGAAGTAACGCTAGTAAATCTTCATATTTTACATTGAATCCATGTAAGTACAGTGACTTATAGTCTCTCTCAGTGCGAGACTCAGTTCCAATTTGTGCAATTGATAAGATTACTACTACTACTAATTAAATTTACTCACAGTATAATTATTTCTTTGTTTTCTGTAACAACCGTCTTGTTTTCTGTTATTCTAATGTACGTACCTTTAAATATTTGTATATTATTATTTATAAATATACCTCAAAATTGCATTTAATTACAGGGGAATTAGGCTCTTAGTCGCAGGCCATATTATAAAGTGCTACTAAATATTTTAAGCTTCAGTAAATAAAACTCCACTTACAAAATACTTGCTATGAATCACATTGCTGGAGGCTTTCCTTTTATGGGGCAAACTGTGACTGACCTGGGATTTCTCAAAGCCTTCATGAAGCTCCGTATTCACCGCTACACTCCTCATGGCCTCCTGGCATGTCTGAGGCCACAGCAAACACAGCATTTCAGACAGACACATATCAGTGTGCATTTATGTACATATTCCATTTAGTTAATTAAAAGAAACAAATGTGGTGTTGACCTGCACTGCTGCATGGCTTCTCAAAAAGATCTCACTGGTTGTCACCGACGTCCCCAAAGTTGGATTAGTTTCCCAAACTCCAGGGTTAAACTCAGAGGGATCAAGATACAGATCCTCGTAGCCATTCTGTAAAAAGTTCATGTCTGGGTCCTGATCATCACCGTTACTCCAAACAAAGTAGGACCCAATCACTGGCTGGTATGTGGGCTGAAAACCAGATGCATAAGGATTTGGGAGCACTGGATAGCCTTCAGTCTTTGCAGATAAAAAGTCATGCATATAGCTTGTGAAACTAGTTTCATCGCCTGCATACAAAACAGGAGATTCAGAGTTATTGTCCGGATCAGCAATTTCGTCCAGATCGTCCAGGCTGGCTCCACGTTCAGCCTGCTGCAGGGACACGGCATGCTTGGCGAGGCCAATACACCCCCCGAACTTTATGAAGCGAAGGGAGTCCAGGAGGAACGGCTCGAAGCCCCCAGCTGCTTCGATCTTTAGCTTAGCCTCAGAAGGGAAATTTTCAAGTTCACCAACCAGCAGAGGGTCTTCAGCTACCAGGGGACCATGCTCGTCCAAGATCTGAGCAAAGTAGCTGCAGGGGGAGAGAGACAGTCCAAATATAACTCGCACTTACATATGCTCACATAAGAAAGTGTAAGCATAACCTCTTTAATGTGTTTCCACTTACTCATACAAACTCTCTTTTGTTGAGTCGGGGTTGTTGTCCAAAATATGTTTATAGTGACTTCTGTGTCTCCTGCTGTCATACTGATCCTCGAATTCTGCCACTTCGTCTCGAAGGTGGCTCGGCACAGTGAACGAATCGAGTGTGTCAAGGAATGATCTGTAGACAGAAAGCTTGATGTTAACAACAAGTTTCAGCTAAAACACAGTCTGCGTGTCCATGAAGGCAAAGGAACTTACAAAGAATCATCTTCAAAAAACTCTTGGTCCCACTCATCCCTTGGATTAACACCTCTCATCCCAGACAAAACAATAACACCCTGAGAGGAAAACAAGGAGGAAACATTTTAGTGTGACGCCACATAAATTAATTCCCCTTTTAAGCAACAACTAGTATTGCAACCTCTGACCTTTGGCTCTTTCTGTTTCTTTTTCCGGCCTCGACTCTTAGCTTTGATAGGAGAATTCTGAAGGAAGAACAAGTCTGATGAGCATCAAACTAAAACTCCAGTTTAGTGTCGTCTACTCCATGTTTTGTTATTGAGAAAAATCAGTTCACTTTAAAGGGAATAGTTTGACATTTGAGGAAATTACTTGTGTGGACAAACCAAGTTGAAGGTTTCAGCAAAGACTTTCAATAAAGTGCTTTATTTACCTCTTTAAATGTAGCCTTTACCTATGACCAGGTAAATACTACATTATACTACTACAAAAATGCCCCAAATTCAATTCAATTTTATTCATACAAAGCCGAATGACATCAACAGCTGCCTCAAGGCACTGTATATTGTAAGATAAAGACCCTACAATAACAAAGGGAAACCCCCCCCCAAAAAAATCAGACGACACCCTATGAGCAACCACTTGGCAACAGAGGGAAGGAAAAACTCCCTTTTAATAGGAAGAAACCTCTGGCAGAATCACGCTCCAGGAGGGGAAGCCATCTGTCATGAACAATTGGAGGCAGACGGGACAAAAGGCACATTGTGGCAGTCATTACTCATCCCGTGCCTCCAACTGAGTGTGTGTGATAGTTAGAAAGCACTCAAAGGTTTAGAAAAGAAAAAGTTTATATTAATGTGTGCATGAATGGGTAGATGAGGCTTGTGGCAAAAAGTCCTTGTGTGCTCATTTCGAGAATCCACAACTAATCCCTGTTACTGCTCTAAATCATCTATGGTGATAGCACTGAGTAAAGACCTCCTTAATATCGGACACACGGACACACACACACACACACACTCTGGCTATAAGCACAGGAGTCCCATCTGCTGTTTAAACCTTCAGTTTGGGAGGGGTAGCCAATCAGAATAAATCAGGGGAGGAGCTCAAATGTATTGTTTGAAGCAGAGGATGAACAGGTCTTTTGTCCTATTTACCCTCCCCTCAACTCCAACCGGTCATGGCAAATGTTTGCCTCTCCCTGAGCCTGGTACTGCCAGAGGTTTCTTCCTTCTAAAAAGGAGTTTTTCCTTCCCACTCTCACCAAGTGCTTGTTCACAGGGGGTCATCTGACTTTTGGGTTTTCTCTCCGTTATCGTAGAGTCTTTACCTATATTATATGAAGCATCTTAAGGTGAATGTTGTTGTGCTTTGTGCGATTTATAAACAAAACTGAAGTGTGTTGAACTGTGCATCATGTAAAGCTTCTTTAATGAAGCACAAGATTAAAAATCTGGAGCTAGAAATAAGCCTAATAGGTCCACTTTAAAGATCTTTGAGGTAAAAACATGTAAAATACAGCAACATGTTATTCTGCTGTATGACGTAGTCGTGATGTGAAGAGATTTTTTTCTTAAATAAAACAAAGCACGGATCTGGGTAATTGCTCCACCCCTGCTATGATATCGAACAGTAACCCAAATCAGAAATCATCAATGCAAAAAGGTCCTAAAATATCGTTTTAGTGCTTTCCCCACCACCAATGTATTTCTGAAAATGTCAAACTAATCCTTTAAGTTTATACACCTATAGCCAAATATATTTTAGATTTCCAAAAACCTTACATTTTGACTTTCATCTGACTTTTTTAAGACCGAACAATGCCCATCTGAAAAACAAACAAAATAAAATCATGAAGTAAAGTGAAGGCTCTCCCAATCAAAAGTTAGTCAAGCTCAAAATACGTACCCAACATATCAAAATATTCATCCAGAATAGTGTGACAGGAGACATATTCATCCCTATGCTCGTCCATAGTCCAGATAAAGAGTCTCATGTCATGTGGCTGGGCCTGTTTAAGGTATTCAGTCACAGTCAAGCCAATGCTCGAAAATAACTCCGGGCTCGTGCCCAACTTCTCTATAATCATATCCTGCAAAGGTCCAAATTTTAGCAAAAGAGACAAGTCCAGTTGCTCCAAGCGTCCTGCATAGCGTTCAATGAAGCTCTGGGCAGCATTCAGACCTACAGAAGAAACAGTAATCCATTTAACAGCATGAATACCTAAAAAAAAAAAAGCCACTTGTAATGCAACAGAAACTCTTCTGACACATATTTCAGAGTATCAGACTAAGTCGACAAACACCAACCTCCATCGTTGAGGCGGTGCGCCCAATTGCTGAGTTTGGGATTTATATTCAAACAACTACTGAGCTCTTGGATAAATACACGAGCCCAAACCCGGTTCTTCCTCTCCAGCAGCAGCTCAACAACTTGTCCTAAAGTCTCTAGCTGCTCCTGCTGCCAGTTCAGCATCCTTCCAGCTAGCTGGTTCCCCCTAGCAAAGTCCAGCTCCAACCACGGTTTCAGACTGCTGAAGAGAACAGAAATATGGAGGCCACTCTCCACCCTCAGAAGCTCCATGTTCTGGTTGATCTGCAGAAGAACTCCATCTCTGTACACTAACCAGACTGAAACAAGGGAATCAGACAAAAGGTGAATCGACAAGTGTTTGGGTTGAGAAAAGTTAAAATGTTAAATTCTAACTAAAGGAAACCTTTTTTAACAACATTTTAACAAAGCTACAGGAGGTACCTTTCTGCTGACTCTGAGCTGCCGAGTCTTGTTGCTGTTGCAGAATCTGCTTAGCCTCCTTATCCTGAAAAGACAGTTTATGCTGCTTCCTCCTTAGCTTGTGCTCCTCCTTTGATTTTAGCTTCTTCAGACTGAAAAGCAGCAAGAAAAAGTACACATTTTCAGAAAGCAGCTGCCCATGAATGTGAATCATAAAGCTAAGGTCATGGTTCGATCCCCAGGTTCTCCAGTCTGCTTGTTGAAGTATTCTGGGAAAGAGAATCAACCCTGAGTAGTCCCTGATGCATTCACTGGAATTTCATTGTGCGTGTGAACGTCAGGCCAGGCGTTAAGCACAAAATAATAAAAATACTGGCGGCGGCCAGTGTTCACTGAGACTCGAACTTGTCCAAGATTTTTAGTAGACACACCTAACTTGTAACTCCTACACTTCCCTCTCTCCATCATTGGCTGTCGCTCACGCTTTTGTAGCTGAGCCGTTTGAAATAGAAGAGCTCTGCAGATACTGTGATGCAACTTTTAAGCATGTCAGAAAACATCAGAGACCAGTGTGGCTTCTTCAACTGAACGAGCATCTTTGACAGTCACTGTGATTCGAGTGTTTGAAAGTCCTTATTGGTCAGGGAAATCTTTGAGCTTGGCTTTAAGTGAACTGCCTGTACATACAGGACAGGCATGCAGATGAGTCAGCTGCTTGTAGGTGTGAGACGGACCCAGTGTCACTTTATAAATTCAAGAGGGAGTTATTTTCAATAAACCGGCTCCCTGCTACAGCCAAAACAGCTGCTGATACTAAAGTATAAGCAAGAGTGCTAAACAACCAGAACCTCTAGCTGGTAATTATTAGCTAGTAGCTACATAGTTCATCCTGGATGTTTGTGTTACTGGGAACTATAAGAAAAAATTAACAACTATGTGTAACTTCAGCCTCACCTTGTACATTTCTGATTCACCTTTGGCTTCCTCACAGTCTGCGGTTTGGGAATTGCAGCTTCAAACTGAAAAGACAAAAGAACTCAAATCATCAACACCTCTGTGACTCATGACCAGAGTTTCTCCGCCACCCCAACTCAAAGAGCTTTCACCTCTCACCTTACACTTCACCACGCCAGTCGGACAAAAGATTGTTATACTACAGATCTGACCGATGCAGTCTGGAGTCAAACAAGCTTCTTGTAGCAAATCCTGCAACAGAAAAACAAGTCCGTCTGTTCACAGCTGTTCATGATAACAAGAAAGCAACAGAATACACAGAAGGATAATGTAACAAGGTCTAAATTCACCTTTTCACTCTTTTCTGAGAAGGCTGACGCTTTCAGGGTCTTCCAACATGTGACGTGATACTCAACTGTGCAGTGCTCACAGCAGCAAATCCGAATGAAGCCCTTCATAAAGAAGAAAAAACATGGTTTCTATCTTTTCTTTCTTTCTTTTTTTTTTTAAACTGTGAAAAATTGACTGGATGCTGTTTACTTTAAAATCTGGGTCAGTAAAGTAGATTTCAGCTTTCACTGGGCAAAGACATTTGTCAAGGCGACAAATGGCATCAGGAATGGGAGGAAACTTGCACAACTCTATAGCATCTTCCAGAATTTCCTAAAAAAAAAAGAAAAAAAGAAAAAAAAAAGAAAACATGAGCGATGCGTGATTCACATCACACATTTGTTAAAATCTAAAGCACCTGAGACTCACCTTGAAATAGTCTGGCTGTGTTTCTTTGACAATCTCTTTTGTTAAAGGCCAGGTGAGTTTACCAGGTATTATTTGATTCTTGACCATCTGCAGGGAATCTAAAAACTGCTCCAGAGCTACCGCAAACCTGTCAGAAGCAGAAGAATCCACACATTGTAGAGTTTGAAAATGCAAAAGTCAGAATCAGTGACAAACCTGCTGTTAACTGATGTTATTTGTGTACCTGTTCTCTCTGAGATACAGCTTGCCGAAGGCGTAGTAAACCAGACACTGAAACGTCCTCTCGTCGTATGACTTGATCTTCTCCAGCAGTTTTCCTGCTTCTGTCAGCTCCTACATATAATCAATAACCACATGTAAAGTGAATGCAACAAAGTCCTCATATTACATCATATTTAAAGTGTCCCTGTTTCACTTTGCTGCTGAAAATAGTTCCTGCCTTAACTGCTTTTCTCCCATATAACAGCACTTCTTTTTGCAACAAAGATGTACGCTGACTTAGATGTAGTTCCTGG
>VUQG01010426.1:103395-144575 GCA_015106755.1 Etia nguti | reverse complement strand
GTAATAACCAATAAAATGATCTTACAGACAAAGACAGTTTATCTTGCATTGATTGCACTGGAAAGATGAGCTTTACTAGCTGCATCATTTCTATCCTGAACCCATAAATCTTGAAGATGATTTATGGGTTCAGACATGTTTGTGTCTGAACATATGCAGCTACCGTTACCAGACAGTTAGCACAGTGTAAGACAGGAAACGGGGGGAACAGCTAGTCTGGTTTTAACCAAAGGTAACAGGACATTTAACTGATAAGTTATACCCTGATTGTATAACACATAGAAAAACTAACATACTGTGAGTTTTATGAGGGGATTACTGTTAGATTGAGACTACCTAAGTGTTTCACTGAAGTTTCACTCTAAGCTAAACCAGCTAGCTGTTTACATAACAGAAATACACTATATGGACAAACGTTTTAGGCCACACCTATTAATCTTTAAATTCAGGTGTTTTCAGCCCTGCTGTCACAGGTGTATAACATCAAGCACCAAGCCATGCTGTCTCCCATTACAAATATCTGGGAATGAACATGTTGTGCTAAAGAGCTGAATGTGAGTTTGATCGGATATTTCTATTACAGGAAGTCACTTCCTGAAGTTTTTCTCCACCTAGATATTACACTGTCAGCTGTAGTATTATTGCACAGTGGAAGTGTTTAGGAGCCACACGATGTAGCAGATCATGTGAGGTTACAGAGTAGTCCATGAAAGTCGCCAGTGCTCTGCTCGCTCAGTAACTGCAGAGGTCCAAACTTCTTCTGGCATTAACATCAGCACAAGCTGGGAGGTACATAACATGAGTTTCCATGGTTGTGCAGCTCCTGTAGGTGTACTGTATATGTAGCTCTGCACTTTTGTCCATATAGTGTATATAAGAATAGTCCCATTCTTTAAACTCTCAGCAAGAAAATTTAAATGTAGAATAGATGTATTTCTCAAAATGACAAAGCATTCCTTTAAAAAATGACAACCATCACATCACAAAATTAAATAGAAGGACACAATAATGGATAATCAGAGTCTCATACACACAGAGTAGTGGCGTTATCTTCATGGCTTGTCTCGTTTGGTGATGTAGAGAAGACTGGTTATTTTGAGCACAACTTACTTGCAGCACTGTTAAAAGAGATTTAAAATATTACAAGGTCTGGGTTGTAATCAGTCAGCCTCTGTACTCCATGCATGTATTCTGTGCGTTACCTTTACGATTTTCTTCCATCTTGAAACAGCAGCAAGAAGAGCAGTGAGGCCCACAACCACCAGCCCAGCTATCATGGGCCCCAGTGGGAACTTCAGGGTTTTGTCTGTAAAGATGAAGATTAAAACATTAATAACTAAGCCATAATATCATGCACTGATTTTTATAATCCACTGAACAAGTTAATGTGGAGATGTGGCTTGGGTAGCACTGCAGAGGGCTGATCTTGTGAGCTCACCTGTTGTTGTGACTAGGAAAATCTTGCTGAGATTTCCATACATAGGAGAGACTGCTGTGCATATATACATGCCTTCATGCAAGCTTTTCTTCACTCTGCTGGCTGTCAGCTGACTTGTTAAGCCATTATTGATCACATAGAGGCCATCTGCTAGTAGATCCACCAGGCTTTCATTTAGTGTCCACGTCACAGAGGAGACAAGTGGATTGGCCCTCGTGTCACACTCCAAGACAAGGTCATCCTCCTCTTCAACTGTAACTTCCACTTCTCCAGAGATATTTGGGGCAACTGAAAAATGATCAGTGCAAATATTAGTGCTTGTGAGATTATTGAAGTAACTTTTTCCAGATAGATGAAGATTAACTTAACGCAAGTTACACGTTAACCAAGCAGCTACACTGATTCAAACCGGAATATTCCATGACCAGCCTGCCATGAAAATTTGCACAGGTAGGTTGGGTGTGTTTGTATCATTCCATCCCTCCCCCCTCTTAAAATGGGCATTCCCTGTTAAAGTGCTGTTGTCATGCAGGAATGTGACCACAGGACAACTAGTTGCGTCCAGAGGGGACACTGTGTGCAGTCAAAATCTTTTCAATAACCCAGATGTCAGTTTACTATGAAAAACCCAAATGTTGTCCTCATGATCACTGATAATCCTGGACAAATCAGGGCTAGAATAAAGATGGGATCATGGTCAGTTCCTTCCAGTCATGCTTCCTGCAAGTCCACTTGAATGGTCCATGCGTAGTTTTGTGTTCTCCATGGTCGAGACAAGTCACTCCATTCCGAGTGGGCACTAGGACTACTAGCATAACATGTTAAAGATCTACATATTGTGGTGCTGTACTTTTTCCCTGAGAGTAGTGAAAAATATGTGAACTAACAGGTAATGAGCCCTACTTCGGTTGGTCCTTTAGTTTAAAACCCGTTAAAACCCACTGACCCCAGTACTGGGGTCAAGATGGAAAACATCTGGTTTCACGAGATGTGCCGCCACATCTGTTTTTTTAAATATAAACATTTGTGGCATCCACAGACAAATCCGAATGTTTTGTGAGGTAAAGGCTCAAAAACATTTTCTAAGATCACCAAACACAGCTAAAACAACATATAATTAAAGAGCAAGTAGAGATGTAGCAAAACTGCATGTTTCATCACGCTCCAACCAAAGTTCTCTGAACCAGCAGCAAAACAAGACCAAAATTATGCATCCCACTTGAAAAACATGATGAATTTTGTCTTACCTTTGCTTTCTTTCTTTCAAAACAAATCCACATAAAACTGCATTGCGTGAAAACCTCCATCTTCCAATGTGCTTTGTGTTCTGCCTTATTTGCTTGTTTACACACAGATAAATTACAGCCTACGGCAGCATATTTTCTTCTATATTCTGTTTTATAGAATATAACCCCTCTCTGTCCAGGATGTGAACATCAGCATCACTGACAGGGTGGCCGCTGGCCTGTAGGCCTAAACAGACTGCAGAGTCCTGGCCTGATGAGGTAGCTTTTCTGTGTTGTGTCATCAGCTTAGAGGTTGTTTGATTTCACTGATGTATAATTCACAAAAATCCTCCTTGTAGTTAAACGCATAGACTATATTACTCTGTTTGTACCGGAGGACCCGATTCTTGGGGTGGAGCAGTTTTCTGATGAAGCATGTTTTGTGGTTTGAAAGCCACAGAGACACGGTCTTTAGAGAAAATGCATCTCAGGATCACCAAAAGGTTGTCGTTTAGGCAGCGGTTGTCCTTCTCTCCTCAAGTATTCTTTAGGTGGCTACCCGGCTGGGCAAATGCCACATTTACCCAGGGCCGTTTTGATATGATGTTCTTCCGCTTCCCTACCCAGCGTGTTTGCGGGGATGTCGTTCGCTCTGTGTTGTAGTGTCCTGATCACAACCTGTTCATGCTCCAGAGTACGATGACAATCAAACCTTGAATACTAATACATATTATAGATCATAAAACTGAACTTACGCCCTGTTGTCAGTCAGTGTGATAGTTTTGGTCATTATGCAGTTATATTGTTTCCGATCCCTAACTTGGCTAAACATGCAATTTATCTAAAAGTGATTCAGTATTGGCTGACAGTATTAATATAATAATACAATAAAAAGATCAGATCAGAATTCTTTAAATGGACTTACATGTGACATTCAGGGTGACAGAGACTTGATCTGTGGAATCGTTTTTTTGGTGGCAAGTGAACTTGGCACCATTATCTTCATAGATCGGTGTGACACACAGACTGCTGCGACCCTTGTTGTTCCCTTCCTTCAGAAGAACCGCTGCATCATTCCTGAGCCAGACTAGCTCTTCGTCAGCTTCAGTATCAACACCAAGCGTACAAACCAGCGATACGGGCACGTCACGTTCTACCTGTATAACACCCTCACTGTCGAATTCAGGTTTGGACTGGATATTAATGGCTTTAGGATGGGGAAGAAAAGGAAGTTGAGTAAAATCGGGGGGGTAAATCTTGACAATATAAATAGAGACAAGAAAACTGATTGAGATACATTCTCTGTGACCAGGTCTTTCTAAAACGACAAACTTACCTAAAATGTCCACTGCACAGAGGACGAGGAAATGGAAAACTGCGGCTCTGAGGATAAACTTCATTTTGCTTTGCCTTCAATAAACCTGGGGGAAAGGAAGAGATCATTAGAAAAAGCACTGGTATGCAATTCATTTACAATTTTAAGCTAAAGCATTACGAGTTTTTTCAGATGTGGCATACCACAAGGCCCCACATTCTGCTATTTTCTTCATCGAGAGGTAGTAAGACCACTAACCATGTACCTAACAAGTCACCCAACAAACCAACATTATGTTAAACATTAGTCTCTCGCAATTTTAGCCTTAGATTAAATTTACATTCCAGATGACTAAAGTACAAACATTTTCTCCTCTGCACTTCTAAAAGAAAAAGCCATCAAAAACATTCAACTTATTTATCCTTCTGTAACCTTAAAAAATAACTTCCTGATCTGAATGACCTGAAAATGTCTGTGTTACACGGGTTTTGTGCAGATGAGCTGCTGTGTTAAACTGTTGCCTGGTTGTTCATTTACAAACCTGGTTTAAAAATCAGTTAGCATCAAAATATTTCAAAGTCCATTTACAGGAAAAAAAAAAAGGGATTTTTCTGATTTAAGTTTAAATCAGACTATTTTCAACTCTGGCAACCAGAACTTTATGACCGAGAAAGGAAACACATTTGTTTCAAAATATTTTTTTTCAGCATTTGTTAGATATTAAGGACCGCATTAAAAAAACCCTAAAAAACTCACTGGATTTATAACCACAAGAAAAGTTTTAGGAATTATACTACAAATACATCTACAAATGTTTTGCATTCTGAGATGAGTTAGACGAGTTTACCTGACGATGCTCGTGTCTTGTCTATATTATATGAGGATATGAAAGACTGTTTTAATCTGGATCAGCTCCCAGTCTGTACTTCGCAGGTCCCTTTTTATAACTACCCTCTCGTTCAAAATTCCTTTCTTATAATAGTATTTACCTTCACGTCAACACCCTTTAAATCCTCCCACCCATGACTTTTTTCCATCTTTTATTGTGGACACTTTTAACACAAGGAAAACTTTTATTGGCTGTAGCCATTACAATGGTACTAAAACTAAACTGGGTGTGTGTGCCAAGTTAAAAAACACCCTTTTTATAGTTTAATTAAAATTTTTTTTTTTAAAAAATAGCCACTTTTAAATGCCCTTTTGAAATCACAAACCCTTTTAACTGATGGTTAGAGGGATTAAAAATAAAATTAAAATTCTTTAAAATCAGTGTACCTCTACACGTTTATTTATGAAGCAAGTTACAATGGAAGCCCATTAATTACTTCCAATATAATAAAATTATACAGAATATATAAATTACTTATACATTAAATTTGTGTGTGTCCTTAAAAAGGAACAATTTTCTATGCATTGTTATTTTCCTGTGGGAAAAGGGATAGATGTAACTATAGTGTTTGTGGATTTACTTCCTTGTGAATTTTCCTGGTTTTCCTGTTAATGTCAGATGAGTGACAGTAAGCACAGACCAGTGCAGTGGAAGTTTGTATGTATATAAAAACATCTCCAAAAGTTGATTCTGTTCATCTGGACTTTTGGAGATTTACTTTCCTGGATGATTGAGAATGCATCAAGACATATATAAAAACATGTAAGAAATTTTTTTTTAAAAAACCCAACAAATGTTAATGAGACATGTGAAATTTGTATTGTAACAGAAATTTCAAAGACATGGGTTTACTGCTCTGTAACAAGCTAATAATTCAAGGTTGCCATAAGGTTTTTTTTAAAATCAGCATTTCTGAACCAGCTGCTGGACCGACAACAACAAAAATTTGCTAATTTAATGACCATTTGTGAGGAATGAAAATAATATTACTACCCTTACTGATAGCTTGTGAAATATGCTTAGCTAAACTTTGCTTAGAAATTTTCCTCTGTTTGCTGAGGCATCAATTTTGATGCTTCAGCAATTTAATTTGTTAAGTCACAGTGCTGTGCACGCAACGTTTGACTCCAGTGGGAGTAGACGTCTAAAAGTAGCTTTAAAGCAAGACCTGCACAGACGCATTACACCTAGTTATTACTTTACATCAGAATTAAACCAGAACTCAAATTTATAGCAGAAAAAAGGCCAGCTTCCTCTCCCTTTTACTTTTGTGACTTAGCACATATACTAAAGTGCCAGTTGTAATAATAACCATCTCCTTCACACTTGGACCTTCTTCATTCATATATTTCTCTTAAACCACTGCCAACACTGTACTTTTAAATCCATGAGAGATTTCTGTGCTCGCTCTTTAAGAAAGCCTTATGTGTTCACACAAAGATCAAAGGTTAGCTGTAATTGCAACACGAACAGAGGTGTAAAAAGACACTCTTTATGATGCTGTTGCGCAGTTGACTGGATAGCACACTATGGACAGGAAACTCTTTCTATCCATGTGCAGGCACACACACACACGCACGCACACACACGCAGACACTTTTCAGCTCTACTGTGTAAACTAATTCTTTAACTTCTGACTGAGCCAGGTTAAAATCAGTTTGATCATGTGGACATGATACATATTAGGTGTTCATTTCCACACTGTGCCTTTTTGGAGTTTCAGTGATTAAATCACTGTTATTGTCAGTCGTCAGGCAATTCATTAACATATAAATGAAAGGTTTATATGTTATAGGTTTTAAAGGTCCCCATGTGTTGTGAGAGGTGGTCTCTATTTTAATATTTAGTAGACTATAAAGACTAAAGTCAAGTTATCTATAGATGCTTGTGAGTAAATGTTTGAGTTGCAGAGCGGTCAGGTTTTTGTGCTCATGTGACTTTGTTGATTTATGTGACATGAGGAAGAACGACTCCAAAAATCATTAGTCAAAGTCCATTCAGAGGGAGCTACAATCAATGGCTAATACCTGTGCACGCACACAAACACAAACAGCATGACTGCCCTGCACCAATTAGTCAAAGCCTGCAGAGCAGATGCCATCAAAATTCCTTGTATACACTGAAAAACAAGGCATTCCTCATCAGATTACCACTGAGCCCTGCAAGACCACTCAAACACGCAAGTAAACCCACATGACAAAATATGCCATGTAACATATTCACAAAGCACGTACTCGTACACTGCACACAGACCAAATACTCAAACACATTGCATTCCCTCCCCCAACTTCAAGACACGTTTGTCAGCCCTGTTTTGATCCTTGTATCAGAAAGGTCTTCTGTTCTTTTCCAATCCCTCCTCCAGCCGTCACCTCCCATGTTTATTTTCCCTATTTTGTTTAATCTGTTGTTTCCACCACCACCACCACCCTCCCCCCACACACCCCAAAACGACATAATTTAATCAATAACTTCTAAGAAGTGCATGTGTCGCACTTCTAAACCCAGATAGGCCAATTGCCCCTCTTACCCTTGCACTCTCTTACCCCACTCCCTCCCTGCCACTCTCGCTCCCTCCCACCAGTGTTCTCTAACTTTTCTCCCTCCTCTCTCCCGTCTGTCTTTTCTTTCTGTGTTTGAATGGAGAAGCTGGCTTCACCGGAACCAGCACACCCCTTGCCTGGTGCAGGGCCCGTTGCTGAGGTTTCTGTTGCTAAGACAGCAGGGGCTGTGGAAGACGAGGGTGCATCATGGGTGAGATCCAAACTCTTTGAGTGTGGGTGCATGAAACGCTGGCTACCGCAGGCTTACAGAGAAGAACTCTACCAAGTGTTACGACTCACAGGCCCACTGGTGAGTAGGGGAAAGTGGACTCCTTTTTCTTCTTTTCCTTTTTAGTTGGGGCGTCCCATGATTATAGTACGTACAGTCAGTGCACTCTTGCACTGCAGAATTACTGTTTATTGTGCAGGTTTACATAATGCAGTGCAACTAGTCACTATTTCTCAAATATGAACTGAATATACTGCATGCCTAAAAAAATGAAGACAAAAAATATTGTCTGTACTCTCTGAATATTAATGCAATCAGGTTTGTGCGTTGTGATTTCACAACACTGCTTTGCCGAGTACTGATAAGTCCCCTGGACACAGTTAATGGCAATAAATCGCTGTGGTTTCACCGTACCAGCAAATTATTAAAGTCCTTCCTTCTGCTTGTTTCTACAGCTGCTGTCGCGGATTCTGAACTTCCTCCTGCCATTTGTTATCACCATATTCTGTGGTCACATTAGCAATGCAGCACTGGCTGGATATGCACTGGCCTCCGCGGTATGTTCTGTACTCCTTTTCAGAACAGTTTATTTTAGCACCACTGCTTTGTCTACTTATTGTGGGTTGTAATGGTGGTGCAATAAGACCAATTTCTCTCTAAATTGTTTGTCTTTTTGCATGCTGGAGGTGATGCTGGTTTGCCTGAATGTACTGGTATGTGTATGATACAGTGCAGGTCCACATCTCAGCTGAGTGACATAGCCAAGCAGAAACCTCTGTGGATGAGTAGCCACCATGGATGGCTCCAAAAGCAATTCAATTCACCAAAATTAACCATATTAAAATAAAGCATGGCTGAAAAAAACAAAACAAAAACAAAACTGGCTCTAATCTTTACAGCTTATGCACCTCCTCGGAACAACTATACAGGAACTTTATTATAACTAATTTGCAAAGCAGAAATTCAACTGCTATTTTGTTCATTGGGTGCAAGAGAAGACAAATTCACGTGGTGAAACAAAGAGCAGAAGAGAGCAGCAAAATAGCTAATAACTCTTATTACTATAGTGGTTTCTATAGTTAGTTATATGAGAAGTGAGAAAGTAAAAGGAAAATCAGAACCAGAAGGGATCCAGTGGCTCTGTTATGCTGTGAGGTCCTGTTACAGGTATGAGTAGGGACCAGTTGTCACCTCAGAGTAAAGGGACACTGCAAATTAATAAATAAAACTGGCAGCTGCCAAGGCTACCCCTCAGCCTCCTAGTAGATGTGACAAGTGGTCTAAATGGTATAAATTTGAAAATCCTAGGAAAGGACCTATAACTTTGAGGTCAAGGTCACAATGATTCAAGCTCATCCAAGATTTTTAGTAGATACACCTAAGGTATGAATTTGAAACTCCTGCGTCACCTCATTCTCGAGTTATTGCATTCACAAACTTGGGTATCCATGCTGCCTGCCCACCCGCCCAGCGGATGGATAAAAATATCCCATCAGCCTTTTACAGCTGAGGGGTAAAAAAGTTATACCGAGTGACCGGGTTTAGCCTGTTAAGCAACATTTCTAGCTTGTTCCTACGTCGCTGAATGGTTCCTATGAAGCAAAACTGTAATTTGTGATAGGCTTTAATTGTACCTGGCTTATTCATAATGCTAATGCAAAGCCAATAATCTGCCAGTAGCCATGTTTCCTTGTTTTTAATGTTCTACCAATTAGTGCATGACTTCAGTATCTCTTTTCTATGTTGTAGTAATTTCATTAGGCCATCATAGTTCAGCATTTGTTGTCTCAGACTCCAGCGTAATCTGCTAGTCACCACTTTTTCACTTGCATGAATAAACCCAACACAGTGCTCTGCCTATCAGGTAATTGGAAATAGCAAAGAAAATTGGACTTGGTGCATCTTTAAATCATATGCTTTGGCCTTCACAGTCACCAGATTTGAGCCCTGAGGAACTATGAGAGATTTTGGACTGATTTCTTTAAAAACACCAAAGAAGGGAATATCTTCTAAAAAAAAAAGGTGTTCCATCACTCCTGTAGAAGTGCAGAGTACTTTCATGTTTCTGCCTTTCTGACTGCAGTTAGAGGGCAAACACTTCACTTTAAGTTTTTGGGGGTTCACTTTAACATGCTACCCATTTTGTAATTTAGAGCACTAGCCTGGGCTAAAAGTTGATGTTGGGTTGTTTAGGCTCTCATGTGCACAACCTTTCTGACTGTAATTGAAACCTTTTCAGTTCGAGATGGCGAGGCACTAGCTGGATATCCAGAGTTTCTGAATGTGGCTTATTGCACATTTAAAACACAACTGAACAAAATATTTAGAAAATTCAAACTTCTACTAAGCACTGGTTAATATCAACTAATGAATCATGTACATTCTCTTAGGTGGGGCTGTCGCCTGTACTCTAACTAAAAATCAACGTTGTTAAGGAAACAAGCATAATATCATACCAAATCTAGTTTATTATCAAAAACTAAATCTCATGCGTTTATGAATTTTAAGAATGCACATAAAAGTCATACTGTAAAATATTAGATAGATCTTATAACAAAAAAATGTTTTAAAGCCGACTAACTGCATTATAAAAACAAAACCCCGGCAGGTCATGCCACTGTCCGAGGTGCTGAAGCAACAAGGAGATAGGCAGAAAGTAACCGCCCCCAAAATATATCTACTTACTCACCTGTCCTCCCCGAGGAAGGACTTTGCCTTATCCTCCATTGCAGCTCCAGCTCTCGTGTAACAGAGGATGTCTTTATCAAGTGGACAGGAGACAGGTGTTTCCTTTCTAGCTTTTCGTGCAGGAACAAGTTGTTATCTGGTCCAAAGCAGAAGCAAAACTCAATCATCCACCATAGTGATAGTGCTGTCCTTTCAGCTCAAATGCTGAAGCTTGTTGAACTTGTTTTGATTAATTAATGAATACTGCATTGCATTCTCAGGGATGTCAAACTCATTTTACATCGTGGGCCAAATACAGCATACTTTGATTTTAAGTGGGCCAAATCAGTGACGCTACACTTTGTTAAAGTGTAAAGACGTTTAACTATACATTTAATCCCTGAGATATCTTAATGTAAGAAAAAGAAGTGCAATTTCAACAGTACGTGTCAGTTTTCCTACATGACAGAGAAATCCTGGTGTAGTAAATGAAAGCACGAATTTTTGGATTTAAATTGAAATAAATAAATGTGTAAAGTTACAGAGAAAGTTCAGGCAGCTTATTCCCCAGGCTGTCCTATAATTATAAAACAGAAAGTTCACAGAAACTATTTAACCGTGGAACCACTCTAAAAACTACAGTACACTATGAAAAAACAGGATCTTTTCTGTCATTTATTTGCTTAACTACTACTCAATTACTTTGGTTTACTATGAATGGCAGTAGAGGAAGTCTTTCTCAGTAAGAACATTTTTAAAGATTATGTAAAGATAGTTAAAGGTACAAAATTTATACCCTCTAGCTGTCCAGTGGGCCAGATTAGAGACTTTAATTATGTTTGAGACCCAAGTGTTTAAAAATGAATAACTGTAGTTGCTCCATCATCATCTTTGATTAATCCAGCTTTTCTGTTGTCACTGTGTGTCTGTGGTGGGAGCCACTTTAACGGCTCTGAAATGGAGCTAATAGCCAGGAATGTAGTAGTCAATGCTAGGTGTTTTGCTAGCATTATATCTAACTTGGGAAAAGTTTACACTACCTGCATAATAGTCCACCTCCTTCTGCACGGCATGCCTGCTCCTGGGTTGCTATCCCTCTCCTCCACTTGGTTATACTGTGACATGCTGATTCCAAGTTTCAGTTGGAGCTCCTGTAATAAATGACATGGAGACTCTGGGTGTGCAATGCATCCATGTAGCTGTCTGACTGGTATAACAAGAGGCAAGTCCGGTTTAGCTTAGTGCTCGAAAGTTTTCATCTAAAAATGACAGAGCTCTTCCTTTACCTTTGCCTGTGAGTGCGGTCCAGCCTCAGGATATGGTTTTGGTTGAGTTTCAGTTCAAAAGCAATATTTTAAAACTTAAATTTTATACAAACTCTGTGCCCTCTGCTAACCTGCTAACTTCCCGCTACTGGGTTAGGCTAGCTCCATAGCCTTACTGCAGTGGGGCTTGATTGGTCATAAAGCAG
Organism: Etia nguti; assembly: GCA_015106755.1. NCBI lineage: Eukaryota > Metazoa > Chordata > Actinopteri > Cichliformes > Cichlidae > Etia > Etia nguti. The sequence continues at coordinate 132,797 of VUQG01010426.1, read as the reverse complement.
TTCAACCATTTTCTTTCTTTCTTTCTTTCTTTCTTTCTTTGTTAACATTAATCTAAAAAGCAAATAAGCAAACAAAAAAACTGGTTGAATGATCTTTCGCTGCTTGCTTGCTAGGTTGTAGGAAAGACCTGAAAGGAGCATTTTGCTGACTATCAGACAGATCAGAGGAGACCAGCTAAGCACTAGTACAGTGCACTGTGTGAGTTGTTTTTTGTCCCTTGACACCAGGAAAATACATCTCAAAATATCAAAGTGGAACAATTAGCAGGGGAACTGCAAAACTCAGTAAAATCATCAGAGCAGTGGGAATTAATATGTTGTGTTTTCTTTAACAGACTATGTTAATGGGAGATTAAGCTTCCTTTCCTTGCCAGTCAGTTAATAATAATCTGTGGAATTGCTACAAACAAAAATCAAACTATATTTAATTGTATAAAAAAAAAAAAATCAAGATTATTATTATTATTGTTTAACTGAAGTGCAAGCAGAGGCTGTAGTTACTAGGATCTGCTCCTTTTAGGGGTTGTCTGAGCAAATCATCTGCCTCTATATCACCCCATCACTAGCATCCTCTGCTGCACACCAACCCTCTGCATGGCCTCCTTCACTGAATCTTCTCTGTGATATTTCTCTTTTCCTCGTCCTTTGTCCAACAGAGTCAATATTCCTGCTCTGCAAATGTGCAAAACATTTTAGCCTACCCAGTGTACTCAGTCTGAGCTCTCCCTCTGGTAGATTCATTTCTAATCTTGTCCTGGTCACTCCCTGTGAAAATCTTAGCATCTTCTTTTTCTTTCTTTCTTTTTTGTTTGTATCCCTTTCATTTTTGGTAACTAAGTACTCTGCTGGATCTTTTATGTTTGGATTGCTGAACAAACTCAAAGATCTTTCATTCTCCAGGGACTCCTTGATTAGCACGATTTTAGGACACCTCGTTCCCCCTTCTGATTTATTCAAAAAAAAAAAACTGGAACTAAAAAAAACTTTATCTATCAAAGCTTTAACGACCTTTGGCTTCATCTGAAAATCACTCCACTGACACAAGGTTACTCACTGTTGTTTATGGCCTATAACTTGAAATTAGGGTCATTGAGGTGGAATGTGTCAGAGATGAAAACAGCTCCTATTTTCTCTATGTATGGCAGAAAATCAACAAACATTTTTGCTTTTGCATTTGATCAGTCAGAAATGTTTTTAGCTCTGGGCATATACTCCCAAAACAGTCCAGTGCTCTGTGTTTGCTGAATCACCTGACATCTTTGTGAGGAGCAAATCAAGTTGCACTAACCTCTGTGACGGATGTTTATTGTTTTCAAGTTGTGAGTCTGTCTCTCTCCCTTTCTGTGTGCATGTGTGTCACCATTGTAAAATAGGGGAACGACCTCTAGGGTGGTTTTCAGTACCTTGCCAGATGTTGTCTGGCTGTGGACCAAGTTTGTCCACTCGGTAGCTTCACAACCATTTAAGACCACTGTATGATGTAAGTAAGATCACAGTGAAGTCTGTGTTTGAAGACGGGTGTTGCCAGGATGGATGGTGTGACTCCATCTCAAGATCTGGTCTCGGTTTAAAGATAGAGGTCTCTTTTTGCAAGACCTTGATACAAGCAGCACAAAATATAAAAGGGAATGGAGCACAGTCGGACACATGACACACTTCAGTTTGATGCAACATTAACCCCAGTTTGGCCTCTTATTTTGGTGTGCAAAAATAACTGCCTCTCTTTGACTTGATGAGTATTTTGATTGCCAAAGGTTGAAGTGTAATACATTTTTAATTTAAGAATAATTTTAATGTGACAGCAGCCCATGATCTTAAATTAATTATAACACAATTGCAAGTTATGGACATAATGAATGTATGAACTGTATACTAAAGTGTGACCTGTGTTTTTTATTCTTCACCTCTCAGACCCTTAATGTGACCACGACTGCAACAGGTTATGGTCTTGCCTTGGCTTGTGATACACTCATCTCTCAGGTGAGCAAACCACACTGTGTGTGTTTGCATTATTGCTGCAGTGGTTTTATCCACGGGAAGGTTTTAATTTTACTATGATGTAGTCAAATCCAGTTATCATCAGCATTGTTTGTGTTTTGCAGACTTTTGGCAGTAAGAACATGAAACGTGTGGGAGTTATTCTCCAAAGGAGTTCACTGATCCTGCTGGTGTTTTGCCTGCCATGTTGGGCTATTCTCATGAACTCTTACAGCCTACTGATCCTCATGCACCAAGAGGAAGAGGTGGCGAGGTAAAATCATGGTTTTTAAAGCTGATATAGCATCTTTGAATACATAACTGGAAAAAAAAGAAATATAAACCTATATTTTTAGTTCTGTTGTTGGCATTTTTATCAGCAGTAATAATACTATTCTGCCCTTTATAGATAACTTCAGTTTTGTATTTGTTTGCAGAGTTTCAAAGTACATTCTAATGAGATTAAATTAAATTTGATTTCAAGGGACTACGATATAAAACTGCGATTTAATGTGAAGACAGTGCTGATGCACTTTCCCGCAATGCTTGTATTTACAGGTGCACTTTTGAGCTGACCTTGAATTATTGTCTTTGTGTTTGCTTCACTAAATGAACATCATTTTGTTTGCTTCCCCTTCAGAATTGCCCAGATCTATGTGATGGCATTTCTACCAGCTGTTCCAGTGAGTTTAATGAACTGAGACTGAGACTTACTCCACTCACCTCCTAACTTTGACTGAGATAATCCAGATTTTGTGTACATGTCAGCTGCAACTGACAGTGTTGCAACATCTTCATATAGTAACACATGAGCAGCAGTGTAGTAAGCGCATTAGTATTGACAGCTACTACTTGTTTAACCCTCATGTTTGAGAATTATTACTGCCAGTTTTTTTTTCAGTAAAAAACAAAAAAACAATTAAATTCATGTTGTCTTTCTTTCTGCTACAGGCTATGTTTCTGCACCAGCTGCAAGTTGCCTACCTGCAAAACCAGGTAGGTTTATGAGATGCCTATCCAACAAGCTTGGGTCCTCTACCAGAGGCCTGGGAGCTTGAGGGTCCTGCACAGTATCTTAACTGTTCCTAGCACTGCGCTCTTCTGGACAGAGATCTCGGATGTTGTTCCGGGGATCTGCTGGAGCCACTCAAGTTCAACAAGCACTAGACCAGGAGAATAGACTAGCTGTACTCTACTGAACCATCCAAGGTGTACTCTCAATGACAGGGGAACACTATTAGAACAGCAGCCCTGCTAAGGCTGGAGGTGGAGCAATACTGGAAGAACATCTGGGAGAAGGACGCAACACATAACAGCAATGCTCAGTTGCTAGTGGAGCTAAAAGCAGACCACAGCAACCTCCCTGAACAGGGGCCAGTAACCATCATAGTGGCAAACATCCAAAAAAGGCTCTCCAGTCTGAAGAATTGGCAGCACAAATGAACCAGCTGCTAGTCAATGAGAAACACCCATAATGGCTGACTGAAGGCCGGACAGTCCTGATCCCCAAGGATCCCGAGAAAGGACCGGTCTCATCCAACTACCGGGTGGACTGAAAGACAGTACTAATCATGGCAGCACAGGAACAAGCTCTTAGCGGAAGATCCACATAGGCTAGGGTGTACCACACCAGTGCAGGCTGTGTAAAGGGACAATCCATCACATAACAGCAGGGTGCAAGATGCTAGCAGGCAGGGCATACATGGAACACCATAACCAAGTGGCCGGCATAGTATACAGAAACATCTGTGCCAAGTATGGCCTGGAAGTCCAAAGTTAAAATGGGACACGCCCCAAGGGGACTGGGCATAGTAGTAGAGGAAGAAGAGGAAAACGGCCGTAGTAATAGGTGTAGCCATACTGAGTGACAGCAACATCAGAAAGAAGGAACAAGAAGCACGAGAAATACCAAGGGCTGAGAGAAGAACTTAAGAATATGTGGAGGTTGAAAACAACAGTAGTCTCAATGATAATCGGAGCACTCGGTGCGGTGACCTAAGCTAGGCAAGTGGCTCCAGCAGATCCCAGGAACAACATCTGAGATCTCTGTAAAGATACTGTGGAGGACCCTCAAGCTCCCAGGCCTCTGCTAGAGGACCCAAGCTTGAAGGATAAAGGCTGGCCGCAGGGGCGAGAGGGGAATAATATATAAATATTTATATATTTATGTATATCTATATACATAAATATATAATTTATATTAAAAAAATGTCGAATGCGAGGTCTATTTTTTTAGCACCAAATACATTATAAGCAGCTAATGTGCGGTTTCAGTGAGATAATGTCTTATTCTAGTTACCACCAGTGTGCTACATTTACCTGAATTTCTCTTTGGGAAATAAGTAAAGTATATCAAGTAAATAAATAATTTTGCTGAAGGAATGGTGGCTCTGCATACTGGACTGCTAATCATATCTTTAAAAAAATAAAAATCTTTCAGGGGATCATATTGCCACAGATGTACACAGCGGGAATAGCGAATGTTTTTAACGTGGGCTTCAACTACGTCTTGATCTTCACCCTCAATTTGGGCATCGTGTAAGTGTGTAACACTGCCTCTTCATGTCTTCTCATTTTTTATGGACTTTTTGAAGGTGCAATAAGCAGCATAACAGATAAAATCTACTAATAAAACAGAAAAAAGCCCTCTGTCACTGCCATGTTTACTACACTGTTGTCCAAAGAGGGGAGAGCAAGGAGAAGAAAATGTGTTTTCTGTTAAATCTGAGTCAGCAGTGCACTGATGTTTATTATTTTTGAACTTTATTTAAGAGAGGGGGGCAGCGTAGGGCAAAGGAAGAAGAAAGTTCTCTGACAGGAGTTATTCCAGCTGGACAAACATTTGATTCATCAGTCAGATGACTCAACCAATCAGGCCTCTGTGTGGGTCCTGTTTCTCCTATCCCTCACATTTACCAAGCACTCACTCCTACTAAATGTAAAAAGTCTTATCCTCAGCTCATCAGAAATCTAGTGTGCCAAACCACAGTCTTTCTGTTAGTGTTTTGGTCCATTCCTCCTCAGCGTAGTCCTGTGTTTGTTAATGTTGTTTGTTAATGGTCATTCCTCTGGCAGCCACAGGTATAAATACGTTTTATCATCTGTGTTTTCAGTGGATCAGCAATCGCTAACAGCCTCTCTCAGATCACCCTCTGCCTGCTGCTGTATGGCTACATCAGAATAAGGAGGCTGCATCGAAAGACATGGGGAGGTGAGTGCTACACATGAATACCGCAATGTGAATGATACAGCTTTTCAGTCATTAGTTTTACTGAATGGAGTTTTCTGTAAATCTTGCAGGTTGGTCCACTGAATGTCTCCAGGAATGGAGCTCTTACATGAAGCTGGCTATTCCAAGTTTGCTTATGATCTGCTTTGAATGGTGGATCTGGGAGATTGGCAGTTTTCTCGCTGGTCAGTGTTATTTGCCAGACACACAAACATGCACATAAACTGCTGATTACACACACTCGTTTTACACATATTTTCTCAAGAAGAAAACAAAATCAAGCTGTTTTTTTCCTTTTAACCAAGCAGTTATCACTATGACAGAACATCTCTGCCGTGCACAAGTCACAAAAATACAGTGATAATGTCTCAAAAACCCAGATTCAGAGTGCCAGGGAACAAATCTAAAGAAAGAATACCTTTATCTTGCTGGTTTGGGCTAACTTGTTATAACTGCTTTCTGGTGAAAAAAAATAAAAATCTTTCACTACCAGCACGTTATTAACTGGGTTAAAACTCTCTTGACTTTGATATTACTGTTGCTGCTTCTTGTTTTCATTGTTCGTCTATTACTCCAATATTACATTATGCGGCATAAATTAGAATTAGGGTGACCAAACAGAGATGAGCATGCTCATGCTAGAGGTGAGCAGAGTTGGGGAGGAGTGCATATGCAATATTTGTACTATAATCAGTGGCCTGATGATATTTGAAATCATATTCCACTAATTATACATTATATTGCTAATACAATGTGCTTATTTCCAGTTAGTATCTGTTCAGTATCAGTGACAGTGTAAATCATTGCACTTGAAATGCTGTTAAAACATATTTATTACTTTGCAATTCCCCCATCTTCTTCAAGGTTATCTGCCCAGATAATATTCTTGTTTTCATATGGACACACTTTCAACAAAAAATTCATCATGGAAAATGGAAAAGTTTCTCACTGTAAAATCTTTGTCTCAAAAGGTTGTGTAAAAAATGTTGCATTCATCCACAGCAGCAAAAGCTTTTACGAATCTCTCTCTAAATCATCTCAGGTTTACTTGGTGAAGTGGATCTTGCTGCTCAGCATGTGCTGATGGAAATAGGAGCCATTACATACATGGTATGGATCAGCCATTTATTCAGTTGAACACAGTCATCTTATTATTTAACAGCACTTCTGCAGTTTGGAAAAAATGCTTACTCTGGTCTGGACATTGTAGTTTCCTTTAGGTATCCATGCAGCTGCTTGTGTGCGTGTTGGGAATGCTCTGGGGGCCGGGGACACCACCAGAGCTTTGCTCTCCTGCAAAGTGGCCCTGGTTCTGTCGGGTATTAGGATATTTAAACATTTCTTTGAAAATTCAAACATATGTAATACATGATAAAATAAGGACACATATGGACTTATATGTATTCTCTCTATAGGGGTGCTTGCTGTTTGCCAGGGCATTGGCATTGCAGGCTGTAAGTCAGTTGTTGCCTTCATATTTACCTCTGATGTGTGAGTATCACAGCAACACACACATTTAAGCCTGTAAAATATTATCATAACACTGTTTTAATGCTCTTTTTCTGCTCTTTGCAGCAAAATTGTGGCGAACGTGTCAGAAAACCTCACAGTGTACATATTTGTACAGTTCTTTGATTCACTTCTGGTATGCCTTTGCACAACAAAAAAATTTTTTCACTTTACAAAGACTAATTCAGAGAGCTGGTTGTGTGCTTGATCGAATCAAAACATTAACTTTGTTTCCTTTTAAACTGTGTCCCATTTCAGTGTGTCTGCTCAGGGATCCTTGTAGGATCTGGGATGCAGAAAATTGCTGCCATCTCCAACCTGATGGGTTACTACTTCATCGGCCTGCCAGTGGGAATAGCTTTGATGTTTTATGCCAAGCTGAGGATATTAGGTAATGCTTTCATTCCATTGTAGGCATGTTTCTACAGACAAGCTATAAGTTAAATGCTGTAGTGGTGCACAGGTTTGCACTGTTGCCTCACAGCAACCAGAAGCTCTTTTTTTTGCAAAAGTTTGCATGTTCCCTCTTTGCCTGTGAGGGTTTTCGGCTGCCACAGCCTAAAGTCATTCATGTTAGGTTAAGGGTGTAGGTGTGGATGTAAGTGACTGTTAGCCCTGTGTTAGCCAGGGTGTACTCTAGGCTCTTCAACAAAGTCACCTGGGATAAGTTGCAGACTCCTGGTGACTGTAGTTGGATAAATGATTAAGAAAATAGATGGGTGGACTGATAAGCCAAAATCAAAGGACTCAACAGCATAACATGAAAAGAAGTTTTGAAATAGGCTTCAAAGCCCCGAGATACAGTCTTTACTTCAGGCAAGAGACAGTTGGGTACACACAGGAGGTCGATCAGAACAGGGAAACCAAGTCAGTGACAGGGAAGAGCAAGGACAAAAACCAGGATACCAGGTAGGTTCAGATTCACAGATAGACCTTCATGGAGAAGAAAAGGCAGCAATTCTCAATGCAAAGAAAATTTGGCACAGAGACAAGAAGCGTAAAATACACAATGGAGAATGCACAATTTTACAGAGGTCATATGACATTAGGGCGAGACAAGTAATAAAACGGCTGATAACAATATCTGATACCAAGATTTATAACCTGCAGCACTTAAGCCGCCACATAAGAGCTTGTAGGCCCAACACTGGGTTTCTAAAAGTGCTGTCAACTGTTGGTAATAGTTGCTCCAAACCAAAACGTCTTATAGCAAGAGTCTCTAACAGGTAGATGGAAACACATCAAAGCTGAATAGGTTTATAATGTAGGCAAACTCTTTGATAACTTTATGAAAGTTATACCATGAAGCAAGTGACATAATTTGTTCAGTTTTGACTTCACCTAAACATTTTAAGATTCTAACCTTTCTGTATCCCCATGTTAGTTTGCCACAAAATGCCTTTGTCTTCAACATCCAATAATGTTAAAGATCACTGTGTATGTAACTGGATTATAATTATTTACAATTAGTTTTGCGGTCTGATAATTTTTAATACAAAGGAATCCCATTACCCAGCTGCTGTCGATTTAGGATCTGGCTGCATAACCTTAAGCCTTTAGTATCAGTCTGAGATAAAGAGAGAACTATTATACAGTATTGTGCAAAAGTCTTAAGTCCCCCCCATTTCTTTAATTTTTGCTTTCAAGGAGCGAGAGTTGTAATTTTTTAAGTGATTTTAAACAAATTTGATCAAGATTGATGGAATTATGAACGCAAAAAAAATGCCATCAGATTATGGTCCACAATGCAGTGCCATCTTGGCAGCAGCTTCATTTTTCAACATGACAATGATCCCAAACAATCTGACAGTGCAGTAAAAGGATAGCTGGACAGAAAAGCACACAGTGAAGCACTATCAGTCATGGGTTGGCCTCCCAAGAGCCCAGACCTCAATATTATTGAAGCAGTGTGGGACTCAAGACTTTTGCACAGTACTGTAAATAAATCAGATTGTCCTAGTGTACATCAGCGCTGTGAACCTTTCACCAAATTAATCTGTTTGTGTACACTAGCACAAATTTTTTGTGCTGTCTATAGGATTTTTACACTGTTTGCAGGAGACTTTTGTGAGTGTCTAGAAAAGAAAAAAAAACAACCCCCCACACAAAAATAAAACTAAATTTAAAAAAAAAGTACCATGAGATTGCGAAGACAGTTGGCAATTCTGTACACAGGCACAGCATCCGGACATAGAAGCACCGTCCAGGAATGCTGCGTCTACTTTATATGAGCATATGGATTCATAGACTCTACAGCTGTGAATAAGCAGAGCCGACTGTCAGCTTGGCTGTGTCTTTAAATACCATTGGTATAAGCAGTTTGATAGCCTGATAGCTAGACTATTTCATGATGTGTTTGTTTGAACTTGTGTTCCTCCTTTCAGGTTTGTGGCTGGGCCTCCTTATATGTGTTGTACTCGAGACAGTGTTATTTCTGGTTCTGATCTTTAAAGTCAACTGGAAAAAAGTCACTCACAAGGTAAGAAGCTCACATCTTTCTCTAAAAGCATACATATTATTTCAATCTTTCAAAAAAACAGTATGAATGTAACAGGTGACATTTCTGAGGTAAATCTTTGGTTGTAATGGAGGTCTGTAAGTAAGTTTTTTTAATCTCTATATAGTTGCCAAATTTATTTGAGTTTTATTCTGAGAACTTTTCTTTGTTTAGCTTTTTATTTTTTCTCACTTTCAAAAAAATAGATAAGAAATAAAAGACAATATGTACTCTCAGACAACCCACATACTAATGCATTTAATTATTTTTTATAACCTGCCCTATCCGGCAGCTTTAGCGAGCAGAGTAACGATCTAAATTTTGTTTGTCAAGAGGAGCTCTATAAACTCTATATAATCTCGTCGTGTTTGTCAGTTTCTTTTTATTTTAATGATTTATTTTTTCATTATTATTATTCATATTATTGTATAACAATGCCAGAGCTGACAGGTGAGTGGTAAAGTGTTTTAAAACAGGAAGAAAACAGAGGAATATATCTGTTTTTAGATTGTGGTTTATTTTTGTGGATTTATACCCAAGAGTTACCAGATATTTTTATTTGCTTCTTGAACCTCACTCTGACATGTTTTAGGCTCAACTGCGAGCTGGGAAGAAGTTGCTGGTAACACCTGGACACCCTCCTGGTACAGGGCTCAGTGAAGTAATGCTGCCAGATATTCCTGTCTATCCAGACTCAGTAAGTCTTTCAACACAGTGTGTTTTGTGTATCTTGTCATATCATAATGGAGCCACTCACACACCCATTAACTGCATCTTTGCACCGTGAAGGCCCAGTCAGATGGTGAAGCTCCAAAAACAGATGGCTACAGTCCTGTCAACACCCTGGATCAGGAGAAGAAAGCTGCTTATGAGGCAGGGATCATCAATACTAATGCAATACCATCTGAGAGGGACACTGAACATAACGAAACAACCAAACCTAAAGTGGTGCTTTCTGCCACACAGCTGATTTTCCGTCGGGGAACCACCTTACTGGTTTCGGTTCTTATTTTGATTATAGGTGTTGCTTTCCATATTGCTTTCCCTGTACCAGAGCAGAGTGCACAGAGCAAGGCCAACTTTACTCTGAACTGGGCCAATGACTCCACTCCCACGCCACTGGTTCCTCTGAACTTTACACTACACTTCTGAGATATTTTTAACTTTCAAATATTGACTTGTCATGGCTGCATATAGTACGTGTTAAATTCCTTCCTAGTTGCACATCTACTCATAAACCAGAGGTCTTATTTTGTAAAACTGGTGCTACCTTGTGTAGAGAGAAAAAAAAATGGCTCAGTGCTGCACTGCTGAGCAACTCCACAGAAAGCTGGAAGCAATATCAAATGAGAGGGAATCTGGCAGGATTAACAAAGGTCTTGTTACAAAGATCATGTTTTAACCAGCTCAGAGCTGAGATGTCTTAACTGGAGCAACAAGGTAGGTTACATATCCTCACAGAGAAAATCACGTGGGCATCAAGCAACAGATGTTTTCCCACAGATAGCTTTTTGTTTTTCAACCTGTTCTTGACTTGATTTACATGTTGCACTGTGAGATGTATATCGCAGCTTACTGACCTCAAATCATTCTCTCATTTTTTTAACTTGAAGATTGCCTGTAAATATGTGATGCTAAATTTTACATGTCTGTAAGTGAAATATCATCGTCACATAGTCTATTACTGTTGCCCTGGCTCTGTTTGTTTTCAGGGCAGAAGTGAATAATAAATAATAAGCTATGTGTCACTGGAATGCATCACAGCCTCTAGTCTGAACTCTTTTTTTTCTTTACAAACAAAACACAAAGACTAATATACTAGTATGCAAAATAACCACAGTTCCTTCTCTTATAGATGCACTACTAATAACTGCAAAGGTCACTATCATCACATGAAAAACAGTGTGGAAATAAATCCTTTAAATAATACACTATATTGCCAAACGTATTTACTCACACATTCAAATGATTGGATTCATGTGTTCCAATCACTTTCATGGCCACAGGTGTATAACATCAAGCACCTAGGCATGCAGACTGCTTCTACAAACATTTGTGAAAGAATGGGTCGCTCTCAGGAGCTCGTTGAATTCCAGCGCGGTACCGTTTTAGGATGCCACTTGTGCAACAAGTCCAGTTGTAAAAATATTCCACAGACAGCTGTGATATTATAACAAAGTGTAAATGATTGGGAACAGCAACTCAGTCACGTAAAATCACAGACCCAGGTCAGTGGATGCTGAGGCGCAGAGTGTGCAAAGGTCTTTCTGCAGAGTCAATCCAAACTTCATGTGGCCTTCAGAGTAGCTCAAAAACAGTGTGCAGAAAGCTTAATGGAATGGGTTTCCATGGCTGAGGAGCTGCATCCAAGCCCTACATCACCAAGTGTAATGCAAAACGTCAGATGCAGTTATATAAAGCACACTGCTACTGGACTGGAGTGATGAAATACGCTTCTCCATCTGGCATTTCGATGGACGAGTCTGCATTTGGCGGTTGCCAGGAGAACAGTACTTTTTTGACTGCATTGCGCCAAGTGTGAATTTTGGTGGAGGGAGAATGGTCAATAAACGCTCCAAAACCTTGTGGAAAACCTTTCCAGAACAGTTAAAGCTGTTATATCTGCAAAGGGTGGGCCAACATCATATTAATCCCTATGGATTAAGAATGGATTAAGATGCCACTCAAGTTCATATGCGTATGAAGGGAGTTTAATGAATACTTCTGGCAATATAGTGTATGTTACTATAGTATAACTATACTATGTTACTATACTATAGTATCCATGCAGGTAAGACTGAAACAACCACTGTTTAAAAGCTCACACAAGGATTATGTTATGAAACCCACCTCAATCAATAACCGCTAATATCTATTACATGTTAAAAAGAAGCTACAATTGTTTCTGGACCTGATATACCTGTTCAACCCCTTAGCACGCAGATACCACCTTCATCCACAAGCAGTACCAATGAAGTATTCAAAAGAGTGACAGTATCGAATAGAGCTTATCTGATATGCACTCGACACAAAATAAGAATAGAAAATTATGTAATCATGGGGAAAAATCAGGTAATCAGGTTAATTAGTGACAGGACTGGGTATAAAAAAAAGAATCCCAGAGAAAATGACTCTAGAAATAACACAGTGAAAAAAAAGTAATTGTCACTAAGTACAGTCTGTTTGCAAATAAAAGAAAACGAAAAAACAGAAAATGAAATAGTATCAATATCTAGGAGGGTATTGGGGTGAATGAGTGCTCATAACTGCAGTACTCTGCAAAAGTCCAGAGCCACTCGTTTCATTAAATTTTGCTAGGAAAATCAGAAACAGGTGCAGAGATTTACTGAAACATCCAAACACACATTGAAAGACACTATATAAAAAACAGAGTTTATACAAGTCAAATTGGTAATATTTGGTATGACTACCTGTATCCTTCAAGACAGCCTGAACTCTCTTAGCAAAACTTTCTTGCAATTTCTTTAAGTACTATTCAGGAATACTTCCAGGTTTCTTGAAGGACATTCAAAGTTCTTTGGATGTTGGCTGCCTTTTATTTCATTATCTGCCACGATGACACCACACTGCTTCAATAATGTTGAGTTTCAGGCTCTGGGGAGGCCAATCCATGACTGTTCCAGTGTGTATTTCTCTATCTGGGTATGCTTTTACTGCATTGTCAGTGTATTTGGGATAACTGTAATACTGAAAAATTAAGCTGCTGCCAATCAGATGCTTTCCAGATTCTTGTATCCTGACTTCCGTTCATACTGACAAGCATTTGAAATTTCAAATTTGCCTTCATCACTCCATCAAACCTGTTTCTCCCGATTTTCAATCAAGTTCTTATGAAATTTGGGATACTTTGCCATACCTAAGGACATGACTTTCAAGTACTGTTCATCTGCTGTGATAGTTTTTCTATATTAGCCACTACTTATTTTGTCCTCCACTTGCTCACATTATTTAAATATTTTAAGTACAACAAACCGTGCTGTGTGTTTTTACCTCTTTGAGAATCACCTTGGTAATGCACTTAAATACTTACTGTTATCTTTGTGTTATCGTTGGCATTTGTCATAGCATTGTTCGAACATATGAGAACAAATTATGTGATTTTGTGACAGGCTGCTAGTAACAAAGGGCCAGTTTAAATGTTTCACTTTGCTAAGTTGTCCAATGTACATCGGTTTTTCCCTTGATATAGATGCCTTTCTTATTAATTTTTGTGCTTGAATGATTCCTAGAGTGTTAAGTGCCTTAAGAAAAACAAACAAAACCTCTGAAAATGGTGGATAAAAGGACTGAAATGAAAATGAATGGAAAAGCAGACAATGTCCAAAGAAAAACAGTAAAAGACTTTCATAAAGCCTGGGAAACGATTTATATTTAAAGACCACTTTAAAAAATTACAAGAACGTCTGGCTCCCTGAAAACAAATATAAAGAAATGAGAGGTGGGTCAAGACTTTTGCACAACGCTGTACTGTATATACAGGTTTTGGAACAGCACTTGTTGCCCCACAGATGATGTCTTTTTTAAAGAAAGCCTTGCTTGTGTCTGTGAGACAGTGCCAGACAACATTGTGCAGGTATTCGAAAGGACACCACTATAGCAAACTAGTGCAGGTGATAAATGGCCCTGCCTGCAGTCTGCAGTCCAAAGCTGTCTCCCCTTGAAACATTTTGTACATTATGAAATGAAAAATACAACAAAGGAGTCCCCGAATTGCTGTGCAGATGAAATTCGAAGCAACAACACAAAATCATTTGCTTTCAAAGCTACAGTTGCTGGCTTCCTCAGTTAAAACCTCACTGAGTGTAGTTTAAAAGCATAATGGGATACATGCCCCCATCCCCATCAAATTCCCCATCAACTATTTTAAAGCGTGTGAACTGGCATCGAGTTTAAAATGAGAATGTATTTCTTAAAAAAACAAAAAACAAACAAGAAAATGTGTTCGTTTCAACATTTAATACTATTTCTATTTATTTCCATTTAAATTTGAACATTTAAACTGTGTCCCGGCTTTATATTGTTGCATTAACTGGAGTCATAATTTAACTGAGATTCGAGAATATTATTGTGCTTTGTGGTTACAACACCTAAGAAGTTAATATGAGACTCCCTAAGTGACTAAGTTGCAGTCTAAAGATACTGACAGCAAATCTTTAGACAGTCACTTTTCACTTGTTAATGATGCCGCAGCGTGTTACTGATTGCAGTCTCTGGAGGTGAGCAGACCAAGATTATGGTCTCTGTGAGGAGCCTGTGGGAATATCTCCACTGATGAGCAAGACTGAAGCTCGGATGACGATGTAACCTTGTATGAATCAAACCTGATTTACATGTTGAATAATGATAAATTAATATGCAAGTTTTTTTTAACCGTACTGTTGCAAACATCAAACTGTAGCAAGAGCAGGGCCTTGTGTCGTGCTTTAACCTGTGTGACCGTCCATTAGCTGCTTGACATCAACGTTCAGCATCAGCACAAATAAAATCAAAGAGACATAATAGGGAAATAGGATTTACATCTGTGGAGCAAAAATAAAGCTAGAGCAACCAAAACCTGTTCTCCTGTTTTGTATTCACTTAACATGTTATGAGCGTAATTTGGGAACTTCTCATGCCGGATGAGTTCAGATTAAAATCAAATAAAAATCAGATTTCTTATTTACTTGTTTTCAGACTTGCTCAAAAAAAAGATTAATTGAAACCTGGGCCAAACATAATAGCAGGTCTTTGCTTTAGGACAGACTGTAAAAGGAGGCTCTGTTTGGTCACTGGTCACAATTGGGTAGATAGTGAGCTTTAGAGGTATTTAAATGCAGATTTTGTTATCTTTGAGCAGCGAATCCTCTTTCTAGCCTTTGTGCTAACTGATTCCAGGCTAACCTTACATATTACAGACAGACAGTCAATTTATTTAATTAATAGCTGTGTACAAACACAGCTATGCATGCCAAAATCCCACATGGTTGACTGTTCATTGTTAAGCAGGTTGAATCCTTTATTTATGAGCAGGCTTCAGCTGTGAGCTGGTTATCTGCTTGGGCAGAGGGAACAGGTGGTTGATTTGCTCAGGGTGACATGTCTTTATCCAGCCAGCATGTTACAGTGAGCACATACAGGCCTTTCATTATCATCAAATTTGGCAACACAGATCAAAGGAACGAAAGATAAACCAAGCAAGAGAGTAGCATTTCTGTCTTTTGATGATGAAAGCACCCTTCCACAGATGTGCTGTAGCCTAAATATAACCTTTAATCATGTTAGTTCTAATTGCGGCATCCATTCAGGCTATGAATTGTAGGATGGGAGATTTTATTTATTTCAGAGTCTCGATTGGCGCTCAGCTTACACAGCATGTTCCTATAAAAAAGAAAGTCTTGTCTATACAGTAACTATTTTCAGTTTGGCTTTTCATTCAGTTAAGCCCTATTTTTTACTATATTTTTCTGACTATGGATTAAATTAGATCTAGAAAGAGTTAGAAAACTGACCTCAAATACTATTACTAAAATGGCAAGCAGATAATATTCTGTGACTTTAAAGACATTTGGATTGTGCAGTAATGTCAGGAACTGAAGCTATAATTCAGCCCCAAGAAGCGTGTTTGACTTTTAGAAAGCTCAGTAATTACTGCTTATTCTAATGTTGCTATTTGCCATCTCATGCACTAAGCGCAGAAAACAAAATGGCCTAAAATTTTGTAAAAGCTGGACTGAATATTTTAAATGATGAATTAGTTGAGATGGGGGCAATTCACAGTCTTCACAGTCATCCTAATTACTTCATGTTGTGGGTACAGACAGAACTTCACAACATCCTGTGATAAATATTAAGTTGGTTTATAAGATGTGCTTTACTATGATACATGCCACATATACTCCCAAAGGCAGACTTGTTTGTTTGTTTTATGCTGCACACATTATTCAATCACTTATCAAGGAGTCTGATGAGAACCTCGCTGATGATAACTCCAGCAGCAAGGATGACGAACATTAGCAGCACAGTGGCACCACGCCATAACAGCAGCTGTCTGAGGGATAAGGCCACGGCGCCCAAGGGCTTCTGATCTGAATTGAGTGGCTCTGGCCTTTCTTCTACTGGAGTCAGAGAACTGGGTCGGCTGGTCCTTATGCATTTTTTCCCTTGGGTCCAGGGCGCTGAGGGAAACTTTAAAATCACGAAAAATGACCAAAAGCTACTGAAGGAAATTTTTTTGCTTACCATTACTATTCCTCTCTGTAATATGGACTGCTGCTCTTACAAGTGCCTATTCAGAGATATTAAAAAACAAGAAAAAAAATAACTAAAAGTATTTTAAAAAGACACCAAAATGGTATCATCTCATCTTGAAAGCAGAGGAACATCATATCAGAAAGGCCCTGAGTAAATGTGGTTATTCCAGCTGGACATGTTGGGAAAGCTGGGAAGTCCCCTAAAGAATGCTCCTAAAAAATTCCAGGAGAGAAGAAGGACAACCGCTGCTTAAGCAAAGACCTTTGGTCATCCTTTATGTGACAATTTGGTTTCTCCCACTTAAAACACTACATCCAGATGAAAAGGATCAACTTTCTGGGACCTCATACCAACTGTCATGCACAGTGGTGAAGGGGTAATTGAAGAGGCTTCTTTTGTAGCTATAGGATCTGGGCACCTTGCTGTCATTGAGGGAACTATGAACTCTGTATACCAAAGTATTCTGGAGTCAACTACAAGGCCATCAGCCCGACAGCTAAAGCCTGGCAAAATGATCAATGACCCCAAGCACAGCAGCAGATCTACAACAGAGAGGGTAAAAAAACCAAACAAACAAACAAAAAACTAAAACTGAATCAAGGTGTTGGAGTGACCCAGCCAAAGTCCAGACCTCAGACTGATTGAAAGTGAAATTTGGTGGGACCCTAGAAGAACTGTGCATAAACAAATACCAGCAAGTCTCAACAAACTGGAGCGCTGTTGTAAAGAAATTCCTCCACAACAACATGAGAGACTGAAGATCCTTCTGATAAAGTCATATAGAAAAATATTACTTCGAGTTCTTGCTGCTAAAAGTGGTTCTGAAAGCTTTTTTCACAGGATTTAACATGTTCTTTTTTACATGACTGTATCTTCCTCTGTGACACAGGACTTACTCACCTCCTCAGTGGCTTTCGTCCAGTTTAGTTTACACAGCAAAACTATAAAAAACATGGACTGTAAAGAAGCACTAACTAAAAACCCAGTCCAAAGCCCTGCAACAGAAATGGAAAGTCATTAGTTAGTTTTTAGTGTAAATATGATTTAACTATCTTTTGTATATGCGGCATAAATATATTATTATTATATTATTAATATATCATTGTAACCTAAAAATCCCAATTTCACAGGGAACATTAAAGATACTCCAATCGGGAACCCAATGAGGTAGTATCCCACCAAGCTGCACAGCGCACCAATCTTTTGCTTCCCTGCCCCCCTGACAATGCTTCCTGTCACACCCTGTGGAGATAAAAAAGCAAAGAAAAATTTTCTGTCGACACATCAGGTTGATTTTGTTCAGCAGAGGGAAAAAGCGATTTTGAACTTGGAAGGTTCTCACCGCAATAGCCTCAGCAACATGGATGAAACTGTATATCTTCATGATATTAGCCACCCTCTGTATAATGTCTCTGGAATTGAGGAGTAAGTAGGAGTAAGTCAGTTTAATTAGATTCAGTTTCATTTATATAGTGCCAATTCACAACAACAGTCCCTTCAAGGTATTTCATATTGTAACGTAAAGATCCCACAACAGTAGAGAAAAACTCCAACCCCAATCAAAGGACCCATTATGAGCAAGCAAGTGGCTGAAACTGGGAAGGGAACAAACTCTCATTTAATAATAATAATAATGTATACTTTATTGATCCCCGTGGGGAAATTCCTCTCTGCATTTAACCCATTCACTCAGTGAAGCAGTGGGCTGCCATTGGGCGCCCGGGGAGCAGTGTGTAGGGACGGTAACTTGCTCAGGGGTACGTCAGGGTAGTCGTTCAGGGGAATCGAACCCATGACCTTCCGATCACGGGGCCAACACTTTTACCTACTGAGCTATCCCTGCCCCCGTTCCCCTGGTTCTGCTGGAGGAAGAAACCTCCAGCAGAACCATCTGCTGTGACCGACCGAGGGTGAAAAGAATGAGAAGACAGCAGGGAGAATCAGGACAAGACACACATCTGAAAAAAGCCACTTCCATAATTATTAATGATTGAATGCAGAGTGATATATAAGCACAAAGAGCATGAAAAGAGGTGAAGAAAACATGGTCAGTGCATCATGGGAAGACCCCCAGCAGCCTAGTTGTATTGCAGTGTAATTAATGGATAGTTCAGGGTCATCTGATCCAGCCCTAACTATATGCTTTATCAAAAAGGAAAGTTTAAAGCCCAAACTTAAAAGTGCAGAGGGTGTCTGTCTCCCAAATCCAAAGTGGGAGCTGGTTCCACAGAACAGGACCCTGAAAGCGGAAGGCTCTGCCTCCCATTTTACTTTAAATACTCTAGGAGCCACAAGTAAACCAATAAAGAGAAACTAGTACCAGTTAGTACTCTTGTTGCAACATTCTTTATCAACTGAAGGTTATTTGGGGAGCTTTTATAGCAACCTGATAATAATGAATTACAATAGTCCAGCCTAGAAGTAATACATTTATGAACTAGCTTTTCAGTATCACTGAGACTAACTTTAGCAATATTGCACAAATGAAAGAAAGCAGTCCTACATATTTGTTTAATGTGTATACTGAAGTAGATATCGTGGTCAAAACAACTCTAAGGTTACTCCCTGGAGGCCAAAGAAATGCTTTATAAAATAAATATCTGGTTACAGGGGATGTTTTTTATGATTTTTACGACAGACAACACTAACCTTAGTTTTGTCTGAATTTAGAAGTATCAAAAGAGAGGTCACCCAGGCCTTTATGTCTTTAAGCTGGATGTCAGCTGCATAGCAATCAAAATGTTATTCAGTGTTATCAAATAATATTATCTAAGGGAAACACGTATAATGTAAAGTATTGGTTACCAGTAGAGACCCCTGTGGAACTCCATGGCTTACTTTTGTGTATTAAAAAGCACAGATGGATTAGTACTGAAGTTAATGAATGATTAATCACTCATTGTTTCTGGACCAAGAATAAACACACAAGTTAGTCTCAGTTACTCACCTGTCTGTGGTAAATATGAAACCAATCACATCCTTGGCTATACCAAGACAGGCTCCAAGGAAACATGAGACAATCACTGGATTGGATATAAAAAAGCATAATAAAACAGGAAATTCTGTTTTTGGTGTGACATCCCAACAATTTTGTTGCCCCCCATAAGGCCACCCCTATGAAAAGATTCTAGAGGTGCTCCTGGGCCTCTGTAATATAATTTCATACATGCACAGAGAAGGGAGACCTTGCTGGACAGCTTGGCTTGTTCTGTGTTCCCACCACCAAGAGCCTTTCCAACCCTAACACCGGCAGCAGCAGAAAAGCCCGCGGGAAACTGTGGAACAGCAAATGTATGCAGTAACTCCACAGCCATGTAATAAACCCCAACTGCAGAGTAACATTTTGCTCATGAAAATCATTCAGTTACTTTAGAATTCATCAATAGCTTACGGAGCCCCGCAAGGGACATGGGAAAAAAAAAAATTAAGATGAACCTCGCAAAAGTTTTGCGAGATCTCGCAAAACTAACTCAGCATCTCGCAAAACTATGTGGAGAATTTACATGTGATCAAATAACTTATATCAGCATTTTGGGCATAAATATATTTGAGTGTATGTGGATTAGTGACATAGTGTCACAGTTATTACCAATAAGCTACTCGGTTATGAGTCGTCTTGCACACACCTTTAAAAAAATGTTTAAATCACTATATAAAAAAACGAGTTACCATGAAAATGACAACACCCACTTCATAAACTATAGACTGAGCCGCCAACTCTGTTTCACTGATGACACCAGCCAGGAACCCTGCAATCTCATACAACCACCACTCCAGACAGTGCATCAGCATACTGGGGAGGGCCAATTGGATGAAGGAACCCAATTCTTGCAGGCAGTCTCCAGACCAGCCTGAAAGATAACAGGAGGTATGAAAGGTTGAGCTAAATGCTCACAATTGCCTTCGTTACACTGTGCTGCCATTTAAATTAGACTTCTTTCAGTATCTACTATGCTATGAGGCATCAATGCTTAAACAGTGCCATCAGTGTGCTAACACACACACAATAACAGTTTGACATGAAAGTTGTAGCTTCCTAGCAGTGTGTTAGCATGCTGGCATTCCTTAATTTTTAGGAACTTTATGTATCACAGTCGCTGTGAAGGACAAAAATATGCCTAAATGATTCAAAATTGTAATGCTTCTAGCTTAGTTATGTTGCTCTTTAGCTAGCTTAAGCACCTTAGCTAAACACAGAAACCCAAATGTCTAAAATTTGACTTTTACATCTACAGACAAGTTTTCAAGTCAGCACATATTAAAGAATAAAAGCTAAATAAAGTAATGATTTCAAAAATAAACAGCTTGTAGGTGTTCACAGGCAGCAAAACTGATGT
The DNA here is from genome assembly GCA_015106755.1 of Etia nguti. Classification (NCBI taxonomy): domain Eukaryota; kingdom Metazoa; phylum Chordata; class Actinopteri; order Cichliformes; family Cichlidae; genus Etia; species Etia nguti. The sequence continues at coordinate 111,997 of VUQG01010426.1, read as the reverse complement.
AATTTAATGTAAAGATCATGCCACAAATCTGTAATTAAGGTGTAAATGTGCTTTTTTTAAAAAGAGGTTTCTCAGCAGTATTTGCTGGCTTGTCTTTTAGTATTTTTCCTGTACACTCTGAGGACAATTTAACAATATAACAAACTAAATCCTCCATAATGATTGTAATGTGGAGTCCAGTCAGTTTAAATAGCAACACCCTTAAAGAGTTTAAGGACAACTGATTATTATCATTGTAATGAAGTATTAGTTGCATTTCATTTGAGTAAGCAAACAAAAGAGAGCGGCTTTTCCCTTTCTCTGATATCCTGTCACTTAATTTGAAAATTTGGAGAAAAAGTATATCTAGTAAACTTGCCATCCCATGTAGGTATGTGCAGCCCTTTGAAGTAGATGTATACAAACAGGAGCACAGCCAGGGAGTACTGTGAGATGGCATTGGCAGCTGCAGATCCGCTTGAATGTTAAGCAATAGAAAAGTAGAAAAGGAAAGTTGCACATACAAAGACGTTCCCAGATTAAACATTCAGCTGACTATCAGTAATCAACATTATATTGCTTTCCAAAGCTGATTAGTGTAAAATATTAACTAAAGGGCGCAGGGGAGTGATGGCGTGTACTTACGCAATCCCCAGATCCAGAACACTGAGGAGGATGTAATTGATAACAGCATTTAAAACCTTTCCCATGGCTCCGCATATCACCTGGGTCAAATGATGCCCTGTGAGCCAAAGCAAACTGTATGAAAAACACAGGGTTTAGGTGCACCTGCTGTTATTTTTGCTACTTTTTCTCAGAAACAAATTCTCTCTAGAAACACAAAACAATGTCAATGCATCTCATTAATATTTTGTTTCACGTCAGTGTTTTGCAGTCATCAAATGCACCTGATTCTGAAGATACCTCCCCTGCAGATGGTACATGAAGACAGCCTGTCGAACCCAACGTGTTGAATGGGGGTTAATTAGACTGATAATGCAACACATTATGGAAGGAGATACAAAAGGCATTTGGGAAAAGCGTGGCGGCAGCTGAACTCACTGGCAGAGCTGGCATAAAGATCTTCACATACAGCTGCGACAGTCTTTATGGCAGAGAGAAAAGGGGAGATTGTAAGTAAGTGCAGAACCCATACTAAATAACTTTGTGAGTAATAAGTGTATATGTGCCATTGATTTCAGTTTGTGCCACAGAATGGCACTGATTTGTGTAAGAAGGTCACCTTGCAACCTCTGTGCTCTGCCTGACAGCCAGCAAAATGGACTGAGTGTTAATAAGGAGAGCCCAGCAGGGGAAACAGGCTAAGAGGAGGATCAAAACTCCTCTTTGGAGTATCACTCCTACACGCTTCAGGTTACCACTTCCATAAGTCTGAAAACAAAATGGTAAAAAGGAAAATCTCATAGTATTTGCTGAGGTGCAAGAAAAAGGTAACCACAAGTCTGAAAAAGCAGACTGTGTTTAAGACAGACCTGATTAGATGAATAAAGTGAATTGTACCTGCGATATGAGAGTATCAAATGCTGATATCAAACCACAGCCAATGGAAATACCTGTGATATTTATTGCCTGCATTGAAATCAAACTTTATTAAATGACAGAAGAACCACAGGTTCACAAATGAAAAGCTGAATGCATAGATATAATACTTATTTATATCTATAATACTTTAGAATAGCAAGAAAAACGGAAACAAAAAACGTAGCGAGATAGCTTACTGCTATTGCTAACGCCACCCCTGCCAGTTCCGTCTTTCCCAGGTGACCGCAGAACACCGCGCTGACGAAGCCGATCAGGAAGCTCATCAACTGTGAAATGAACTGAAAAACAAAATCAAGAGCTTTCGTTTTTATAACAATAAAAAGATAAATGAACGTCGCCGAACATGAATGAATGTTACACTTAATATTCAACACATAAAGTTGCTGGCTGGGTTCTTATTCGTAAAAGAAACATTAATTCAAGAGGCCTTGAGATAAGAAAAAAAAAGTTCTTATTTGCTCTGGCAGCTGACATGTGTCATGCTTTGATTTTGCTGCAGCTCCTTTGTATTTCTAAATGTCTTTTACTACTTCTCCTTTCTTTAGAAAGTAGTTCTTGTGATTGCTGGTGTAGGTTTTTGACAGGTTTTTGGCATCAAAAGGTTTGCACAAAGGAAACTAAATGCCCTCATCTATCAAGTTCTGGCTTTGTGCAATGAATAGCACTCAGTGAAAAGTGGATACATGTTGGGCTGCAAAACTATTTTCCTCCTCACAGTTATAATTTTCTGTTGAGGAGGTACTTGTAAATGTGCCTTATTTTCTATGGAGACTATTGTTTGAAAAATATCTGTGATTCAACATTCGCTATCGTATTGCATTGAATTTGATGGTAGATGCATTGCGAGGTGTTTAGTGTAGTGTTTTAATTTAGATTCGTTTACATTTTGTGCATGACCTGGAACTTCTAGAACATTTTTATATGTCGCTGTGTTTGTTTTCTACTACAGTGCTAAAAAATAAATAAAGGGAACGCTTTAGCAGACAAAATCAGTTAGACTTTAGGGCACAAACCAATGTGAAGGAGTTTCACCTGTTTTGATGCAAATGAAAATGTGGATGCACTACAGAGGTGACGAAAAAAAACCATTCCTCTCTCCTTATTCCTCCTCAATGATTTGTCTCCAGTCTTGCTTTTTTTTTAGTGTACTTGTGGCTACTGCTAGCAGGAGACAGTAGCTGCAGCTCATTCAGGTTGCACAGGTAGTCCAGCTCCTCCAGGATGACTCATCCATATGTCAAAAACAGGTTTGCTCTGTCTCCCAGCAAAGTTTCTATTGTGTGAACGAGAAATCAGGAAAGGCCATAGAAAGGCATCATCCCTGCAGCAGGACTGGTATCTGCTCCTTTGTGTGAAGAGGAACAGCAGGAGCACTGCCAGAGCCCTACAACATCACCATCAGTGGGCTATTCATGTGCATTTTTTCTGACTAAACTGTCAGAAAATGAACCATGAGCATGGCACAAGGTCCCAATATCCTTTAGTGGGGGCCTGAGCTCACAGACCAGCACCATGCAGATTGATTGGCATATGCCAGAGATCCGCAAAACTGGCAGGTCCACCAGTGGTACCCATTTTCTTCATAGATGGGAGCAGGCTCACACAAGAGTCAGAGAGGCCGTGGCAAACGTTATGATGCATGCATCTTTGAAGAGAACGGGGCACCAGAGGTGAACCCGTCAAGTCTGGTATTCTCTAGTGGCTGCTAATTGAGCTACTTGATTATGAACGTATCCCACTAAAAAACATCAAGCCCTCACGACAGTCTCATGGAGGCTATTTCTGACAGTTTTATCAGAAAGATGTATATGAGTAAGCTACTGGAGGTCACTTTAGGGCTTTAATAGTGCTACTCTTTCTCCTTCTTGCGCAGAGGAGCAGATACTTGTCCTGCTGGTCTCGTCTGTCCAGCTCTCCTGGTGTAACAACCCAACTCCAGATATCTCTTCCACACTCTTGAGACTGTGTTAAAACATAGCCAGCCTTTTTGTGACACCACATTAGATGTGCTATCTGGAGGAGCTGGACTACTTGTTCAGTCTGAATGGGCTCTGTGTAGCATGTTATGCTACCAGTATTGAGAAAGATCCTAACAGAAAGTAAAACTAGAGAGAAATCAGTCAGCAGGGATAAGGAGAGAGCACCTGCTTTTTGAGGGTTGTCTTGTTGTTGCCTCTCCAGTGCACCTGCTTTTGAGCAGCCTATTTATCTGTCTTGTGTTCAAAGTGATAAGTGTAAGACTGCACAAGTTTGAAATAAAAAATTTAAATAAAATAAAAAAATACATTACTATGCTGTACATTGCTGCAATATACAGCATAGTCTAAGGAGCTTGGAAAGAAAAGCGTCTGGACTTCTTTAAGCTTCCTGAAGCACCAATTGCTCTTAGAACTGAAGAATCTTCTCAGATGAGAGGAGAAACGTCTTCAAGAAACTTAAAGAAGTCCAGACGCTTTTCTTTCCTACTACAAATGACCTGGATGACTGAGAACCTTCACAGACATGTACAGCATAGCTTCCTTCTAATACCACACGATTTCCATTAGTCATCAACGATAAGAAAGGATCAGTTTAGTAAAATAAAGGTCAGCATAATAACAGGAAGGTATTTTTGGTGTATTTTCCCTAAATGAATCATATTAATTCAACTTAGTTTAACGCCATGTTTTATACCAAGTCTTCTACATCCACCCTGCAGTGGTTGTATTCTCCACCAGGGGGCCCACCACACAGCCTGAGAGCCATTTCTCTAAAGCATACAGTATACTATATCTTAGGTGAGTTAAACGGTGAGATCAGTTTTAGTTAAAGTGCTGTCATGATTATGCTTTTATCACCATCAGTTAATTTTTTTTTTCCAGTGAGCCTCAGTGGTTTGAAGCAATTAACCTGTTCATTACTGTTTTAATAAAACAGGTGTCACATTAAAAATAATTACTGGTCTAAAATGAATCCCACATTAAAGTAACAAACTTCATTCATGACGACTTGTGATCTACACTGCAAACTACTTAGTATACAATAATAATAATTAGACAGCTGTTCCTGCATTTATTAAGATTCACATTCAAATTGGAGTACCTTAGTACCTTTAGATTTATTCACACAGGCAGGGTAAAATTGTATCAGCTGTTTCAGCTAAACACAGTCTTACCATAGGACCCGCAAGTTTTAAAAGCTGAACCATTTCATGCTTGTAGTCCATAGGTACCCAGCGCTTGATGCTTTTGAGGAAGGATCTGCAGGATGAGTCAACACTGAGAGCAGCAGGAGGCAATTCGTCTGTTTTGGACTGACCAATTACCCCTCTACATGTGCTTTCAGATACTAAATCTTCCATCCTGAAATGAGATTTGGCAGAAAACAGAACTCAGTCCTAAACTAAATGATGTTCGCACAGTGCATTCCCTTCAGGCAATGTGAAGGAGGCTGAAAGTAATCAATAACCAATTACCAGAGTATTAATCAATAACCAAGGCTATGCCGGCCCACGTTGCTCCTTGTCTCTGAAAGTGGACATGCACTGTAAATGGCAGCAGTGATCTCACCACCTCTGACCCACCAAAAAAGTCAGGACACTGCAAGATGCGTCAAAAATAAGGTTGATCATTGAAGCATCACTGGTCTTCACCTCATCAACAAAGCAAAATGTTTTTTAAGTCAAAGTGCAATTGCACATTTCTATAGTTAAACACTAACAGGTCAAAACAGTGTTCACCCTGTTTCTCCCTGACCCTTATTGGTTATTACAGGGGGTGGATCTCACAATTGTGACAACTTGTTATATAGAAGAAGTTAAATCTCCAAGGTGTTACGATTTAGTCTAAAAATAAATGCAGATCAAACAAAAAGAGAGCTTTATTAAAATCTCATAAAGTCTAAAAGTTTCAACATAAAAATACAAGAAATCAAAAAACTACAACCCCCCCCCCCCAAAAAGCAAAAAACCAGAAATACAGAAATAACAAAACAGAAGAACTAAGAATCCCAAAAACTCACACTAGGGAAAGGAAATAACAAGGAGGATTGGATTATTTATACACATGGGATTGATTAGGGAAGTGGAAACAGGGGGGAAAAGTACACACAGATGCAATCAAGACAGCCACAGAGGAAGAGGTAAAACTGAAAGCAAGATACAAGAAACAATTAGCAACAAACATAACTGAAACATATATGAAGTAATACATTGGGTAACATAGAAAGAGGAGAAAGAGTGAGTAGTAGAAAAGGAACTCAAAATATGAACTGAAGCCTGGTAGGAAAAAAAAAAACAAGGATTCAAAACCTACACTAGAACAGTAAATCATATTAACACGAATTCAACTCTGTAAACACTAAACAATAACGAGACAACAACGGGAACCTCAGCCTGACAATAATCAAAAACTGAGAGCATAAGAACAATGAAGAAACCCAACAAAAACACAATAATCCAAAAATGCAATAGAAACTGAATACCCAGGACCAGGACAAAGGGAGCATTTTGAACACCATCAAAGAAGAATTAAACAGTGAAGGTAAATTACACATTATCCTTGGTGCTAGATATGTATTGAGGGATTAAAAAGACACTTTTACTGGTTCCAAAGGATTAGCCTGCTCTGGATTTTGTCTCTCTTTCTTTTAGGATCCTATGCTGCGGTTTCATATAAGCTTTTCTTTTCTGTTTTTGCATTGATGAAGCCAAAACAACTAACGGCAAAATAATATTATATTAAGACGCTGATTTTACCATACAGCTGGGTGATAATATACAGTCAAGTGAAAATGAAAGTTATCACGAGTGTGAGCAATTTTATAAAAAAAGAAGTTTGAGTACTTTGCTGGACTGGAGCATTCAGGTGTGTTAACACAATACTACAGTCTTCCTAGGAATGGAAATCCTACCACATTCGCAAGATCACACTGTCTAATGCTCAGAAAAAAATGCAAACATGCAAATATTTCACGATCTACAGGCTTCAGTTAGCACGTTAAATGTTATATGCATCAGCACAAATACCTCATACCAGCTGTCAAGTGCAATAGTCGAGGGGTGATGATTTGGGCTTGTTTTGCAACCACAGGACTTGGGCATCTTCCAGTTGTTGATTAAAGTTTAAGTTTATATACCAGAGTATTCTAGAGTCAAATGTGAGGCCATCTGCCTCTCAGCTAAAGGCTGGCCCAAATTGGGTCATGCAAAATGACAATGACAATCACAGCATGAAATCTACACCAGAGAGGAGGCTGAAAAAGAGAATCCAGGTGATCCAGTCAAAGTCCAAACCTTTTATCTGATTGAAATTTTGTGGCGGACTTTATTCCCGCCAGAGAATTAGCCCACAAACCTCAATGAAGCAACATTATAGAGTAACATTTCCTCCACAGTGATATGAAAGACCGATAAAGTCATACTGCATAGTGTCCTGTGAAAACGTTTTTTTCATGTGACTGTAAATAAACAATTTTGATTAACTCAGCTCTAAGTAAAGACATAACATCTGAGAGATAAAAACTAATCTCACTAGCAATATACCACATTATCTCAATATGTCACCAGCAAAATGGTTTACCAATTTAGCTAAAAGTTTAAAATCAAGACTTTGCGATATTTTTGTGTCTGATGCAAACATAAGACCAATGGTCTTTGAGTGGAAGTTGCTGGACAACAGTGTAAGGTCTTTCCCTTGCATTGGTAACTGTGCTGACATTTGGCAATTTGTTCATGAATCTGAACTGAATTACAGTTTTTAAACCTTCTCACTATAGGGCCAAAATCTGCGAATCACCATGTTCAATATCAGCTAAGGGCAATAATTGAAAATCAACTGCACTGTAAAAACTATGTGCATTTTAGTCAAAGGATAGATATAAAAAGAACTGGATCTATGTTTTTCAGAGACAGACTACATTTTGTTTCCCCCCTCACTGAGGTAAATCACTGAGTCACTGCCACTGTAAAGCGTCGTGCATGCTTGTATCCTGTCAATTTTGCAGCTCATTGCGTAGTATGTTCATGTTCTTTTCTGCCCTAGTAACACCTCTCAGTGAGGCGTTCCTCTCTCCAGCTGTGGCTATGAAAACCTCCCATTGGGTGGTGCTGTTTTGCTCTTGTGAAAATTCAAATGCACAAAATTTCTGGCACCAGCACCAGACTGCTTAACTGAACTTTGAATGGATTTCTTACCATATGATAAAAAAAACCCCCAATTGTTTCTTCTTCAGGTGCTTTAAATGACTGAATATAGTTAAAGAACCCTGCAACATACTGTCGAACATACCGTCAAACACTTGGATAGTTTTTGCAGTTTTAACCGTTTTTCTTCACCTTGGGGGCCAAAAGGAGATGTGAATTAGAGAAAAAAGGAATGAAAATTAGTGGAGGCCAATGGGAGAGGAAGGGGTGACATCTAATGTAGGTTCTCATTCATTTTCCTGGTTCAGTGATGCAGCCCAACGGGTCCACCCACTCACCAAATTGTATTCCTCTGTCTCCCCCATCCCATTCCACATGCACAGAATCACACACACGTAAATATGCTCCACCAACCAGCGGGGCCGGCGTCCGCCATGACGTCACACTGCAGTTCTTCTCGGGCTCCACTGGATGACAGTGGCAATTCGCCGCTTACATGCGATGAGCCGTCATTCTCAATGGCGACCGCTCAGAGTGTGTGTACGTGAGTCCACTCGTGTATGTGTTTGTGTGCAGTTTGGGTGGGGTTTGCATCGGATGGGTAGTGATGGGGTATTGAGGAGGTGGAGAGGGTTTATTGGAAGGGGGTAGGTGGGTTGATGAAGGTGTAGGAGGCGGGGGGCGGGCCGTAAAAATCGCTAATGAGAGGAAATTGTTTTGAGTCAGAGCAGATTTGGTGAAGGGAGATAAGGGCTGATGACGGTGGCGGTGGTGTGATTAGGATTAGGGTGGGGGGTAGGGTTTGAAAAGAGTAGAAGGTTCTGGTGGAGGTGGTCGTGGTGGTGTGGGAGGAGGACGGTGGGGTTGGTGGGTGAGTGCATTTGCACGCACACCGTACGACTGTGTGCGTGTGTGTGTGTGTGTGTGTGTCTATCTGCG